>RCUC01125084.1:0-15066 GCA_003697995.1 Taxidea taxus jeffersonii | reverse complement strand
ACATATTTGGGAAAAGTCATAATTTAAAAGAAATATGCTGTGCATTTATCAGTGGTTTCAAAATCTTTTGTGGTTAAGAATCATCTGGGATCTTTTGAAGATGTGGGTTCCAAGAGCCTACCCCAGATACTCAAATTTAATGGGTTAGGGTGAGGCCTCGGAATCTGCTCTTGAACAAGGAATTCCCAGGTAATTTTCAAGTGGAAAAACAAGGAACACTCTTTGAAAATCTCTGATCTAGAAAGTGTATGGGGAGAAAGTGAAAGGGACAGGCATGGGTAAGAGTAGGCTGTTGAGAGAGGTATTGAATAACTGGTCTGCAAGAAATAGGGAAAATAAAGGGGAGGAACTAGATGAACTCTAAAAACAGGGCCATCTCTGCGAGTCAAGTCCCATGTGGGCATCGAAGCCGACTAGAATGCATAGAACCTGGAGGGATTGTTCACCTCTGCTGGGGAATACAGAGGTCTCCTGGCAGAAGTGAGACCCAAAGAGAGCTTTTGAGGCAGGCTAAGATATTTGAAAGGGGAAGAGGGAGAATGGTGCATGGCATTTGCTTTAATGAGAAGCCGAAAAGACAAGAGGAAAGCCAGTTTGCTGGCAAGGTAGGTGGGCCTCTGGAGATGAGGTCTCAAGATACTCCTGAATATCAGAAAGAGATATTTTATCCTGCTGGCCATGGGGAGCCTTTGAAGAATTCTGAGTAGAAGAAGGACACACGCCAAATTCTGTTAGGGCCAGATCGATATAGATCACTAAGAGCTGGATTAGTGTGGTAGCAGTAGGAACAAAAGAAGGACATGACCCCGACGGTCGTTTCTGGAGAAGGTCAGATAAGACTCGGACCTAAAAGAGCAGGAAGGTGGTGGTGATGGGAATCTTGAGGAAGGGTACATTCAAGCCTGAATTGCCCCAGTCATAGGTGGTGTTTGTTGAGGTCTATCTGGAATGTGTAACTTCTCTTGGAGGCCAACAGAAGAGAATGTTGCCAATTGAACCAGAAATGGAAATCTTTCGTCATTTCAAGGAAACCAGAAAGGACTAAGGGCTTAATGTTCTCTGGGAGGAAGAAGACTAATGTCAGAGACTCCTCTGCATGTTTCTGGCAGGATTTAAAAGAGGGAGAGGCAGGACATAGTCCTGCAAGAAGAAGCTGTGAGTGGTGGACATAGACCGGGGTCAGATGGTGCAGGGTCCTACCTTGGCTCCATTGCTGACTGCATAACTGTGGACAATTACTTATCTTCCCTAAGGCTTCATTTTGTTGTCAATAAAAGCAGACACTTGGTGGATAGTAAAACTTACCTCCTAAATTGTATCAAAATTAAATGAGATAATCCAAATCAAGTGCTTATTATAATGCCTGGGATATTATAGGCTCTTAAGAAATGATAGATCAACGATACTGGAGTTTTTTAAAAAGAAAAAGCTTTTTTCAAGAAAGAGAAAATCATGGTCCATTTAGGGATATAGAATAGTTCAATCTTCAAGTCATGTGAAGCTCCATCTAATTACACCTGCTGATAATTTTGGTTCTTGCCCCACCTCTGTTTGTGTTTTCTGTGAAAGTCTGAACTTTCTGAATGAAAAGAATTTCATCCTAGGGGCCATCAATTTTCATGCAAGGCTTATTATGCTGAGTTACTGGGAGAGCTCATCTAACATAGCCTTCTTACTGAGCTGATGTAACATCCATTCCACCGATTTCATCAGCTTCCTTACAAGAGAGTAATTGTTCTGCACGGATTTTTCTTCCTAGTTTTAGGTATATGCTGTTGATTTGTGGGCACATATGGAACTTTATATATTACTGTAAAACTTGACTATGCAATTTTTAAAGGTTGCAGCAAACCCTGCAATACCAACTCTAATCCCACCTTAGTTTGCTGTCATGTGCATGTAGAAAGTACTAGATCCTTGTCATACTTTGTTGTGAAGTGTAGGATGTCTATCTTCCAACAGATTATTTGTATTACTTTTATGTGTTTTGTGACTTTCAGTAATTGGATATCCTAGATCCTAACATACGGAATAATGTTTCCTGAGTGTGATGCTTCCTTGAGATCTTTGCCAAAGACCAAGAAGTCATGCTTGTGTATTTATATTTCCTTCATTTTTATATGTAAACTGTTTTATCTTTTTTGGTTTTTTCATCATGTGAATACTTCTTTGACAGAGCTTATGATTACCAAGATTTTCCAGATAAGGAAACTTAGAAGGTCAAGCTATCTGCCCAGACTGTTTGAGCTGGTAACTGGAAAGCAGAGAATTTCAAACCAGGTCTTTGGTCTCAAACACCCATTTTTAGTACGTTCCACACCATATTTTTCATTGTTTTCCTGAACACTTTTTGAACTCTATTATACTACCGCTAAGGATCTTTGTGTGGTGTATGTGTCTATTAAGCTAAATATTGAGCTCCTGAAGGATGGGGCATTGTCTTACTCATTTTTGGATCTCAGGGCCCTGATAGTGTCCAGCACTTGGCAGGTGCTCATTAAAAGGTATTGAAGCTATAGGATGACTGGTGATATCAGTAAATAATTAAAGTTTTCTAAAATTGAATACTGACCTAAGAGCATTATTGAAAATATCACTTCCCTTGACTTCCTTATTTTCCATCAGAAATTACACATTTCTATGTAGAATATATGTAGCTTATTGTATTCTAAGCCTTGACTAGAAGAGAGAGTTCATGCCAGCCTCTTCCTTGGAGGTTTCACAAGAAAAGCATTTTAACCAAGAACACTTCATCTTATAGGAAACAAGCTATATTGAAGACAACTCCAGTCAAAATGGTGCCATATCACTGATCTTCTCACTCAAAGAAGAAGTTGGTGCCCTGGCCAAAGTCTTGCGCTTATTTGAGGTAATTTCCATGCCATTCCATTTCCGCCTTGGATAATGCGTAGCAGACTTCTGGGTTATTTTCTAATTGAATGCAGAAAGAAGAACATGGGATCTGGAACTGGAAGAATTCATTTTCAGCTCAGACGCTGACATTAACCAACTGTATGACTTTAGTGAAGCCTTCCATTCTATCTGGGCTGCTCTCTATTCATAATCAGAATCATTCAGAATCACTGGTTACATGCACAGAAAGCTGGCCCTGGTTTCAGACTTTTTTTTATCAAGCTCTCCCTGAATTAGTTACTAACTTCTCAGTGCTCCCAAAGCACTTTACTTTTAACTGTAGTACTTATCTGCCTTGTTATGTATATACATTTTCTGTCTGGGCTTGTTTTTTCAGGAAAGGAATCTTAGCTCAGCCAACCTTAAATCCTCTACAGACCAGTTTTATACATATTTAATGTTGAATTAAGAAAGAAATTAAATTTAACAGAAGCAAAGCAAATTAAGCTTCATCTTTTTTTGTCCTGGATTTTAGGAAGGAATATCTTTGAGCCAATTACTTTTTACCCTAAGTTCTTTTTTTTTTTTTTAAGATTTTTTTTTTAAATTTATTTATTTGTCAGATAGAGAGAGAGCACAGAAGCGAGCACAGGCAGACAGAGAGGCAGGCAGAGGCAGAGGGAGAAGCAGGCTCCCTGCCGAGCAAGGAGCCTGATGTGGGACTCGATCCCAGGACGCTGGGATCATGACCTGAGCCGAAGGCAGCCACTTAACCAACTGAGCCACCCAGGCGTCCCAACCCTAAGTTCTTTAATAAAATTATATCTCATGGTGTGCCTGTGTAGCATAGTTGGTTAAGCATCTGACCCTTGGTTTCAGCTTAGGTCCTGATCTCAGGGCTGTGAGATGGCACCCCATGTTGGGCTCAGTGCAGAGTCTGCTTGGGTTTCTCTCTCCTCCCTCTGATCCCTCCCCCACCTCCTGCTCTTGCATGTGCTAGCTCTCTCTCTCAAATAAATAAATAAATCTTTTAAAAAAATTGTATCTGGTGATTGAATACGTAAATCAATGCAGAAGAGACACATTTCCCATGCAGAAGATTTCTAAATAATTTAAGTAGATATTCTGTACTCAAAGAAGAGCATCACTCCCCACTCTTTAAGATTGGATGGCACAGTGTGACTTTTTTCCAAACAGGATAGGATGGAAATGGGGTGGAGACCCCAACAAACAGTAGCTCAGCCAGGCAGTGAAGGTCAATATCAACAGTGATGACTCCTGTAAGAAGGTGAACCCTTGATATGACTTGATGAAAATGATACTTTACCTCTATGGTCTTCCTCCCCTAAAACCATAATCCCAGTCTTGCTATGAGAAAAGTATCAGACAAGTTTCAATTAAGGGACATTCTTCAAAACACCTGACCCATATTCCTCAAAACTATGACTATCAAGGTCATCAAAACCAAAAAGTGTCTGAGGAATTGTCACAGTCAAGGGAGGAGCCTGAAGGGATATAACATCTAAATGTAATGTGGGTCTGGAATGGGAGCCTAGTACAGAAAAAGGACATTAGATATAAACTAAACAAAATTCAAATACAGGATGGTCTTTATTTTCTGAAAATGCATCAATATTAGTGCATTAATTACAACACATATTCCGTACTAACATAAGATATTAGTAATAGAGGAAACTGGGTGCAGAGTATATGGAAATTTTTCATACTATCCTCTCAAAATCTATCTAAAAAATAAAGTCTGTTTTCAAAAATGTTGAACTTGGCTATCCAAAGGAGGTGGGGGCGGATAGGGGAATGTTTGCCTGAATGAGAGCAAACAATGAGCACAGAGAAGAGAGACAGAGGACTCTCTGAACGAGGAACTATTCAGAAGGAAGAATGTATCTGTAAGATGCTCCTATGAAACATTTTAGCCTTTGTATTATACAGTTAATCAGCATTTTCTCTTTGAGAGGTCAGGCCTTAATCAGTTAATCAATTAAATAATAGTAAATTAACAGGATATTTTCAACCTAATAAATAAACCACAAGTAACTGAATTACCAGGACTAGATAAAATGTACCCAGAGGGGTTGTGTGAGTGAGTGTGTGTGTGTGTGTGTGTGTGTGTGTGTGTGTGTGTGTGTATTCTGGGCAAACTTTTAAAAGCATTATTTAAAACTCAACTGCTATGGTCAGTAAGTGGCATTATTATACACATTCACAGAGGAGGAAACAGAGGTCACTGTATCGGGATTGGTGAAGGGTTTCTTGTTAGTGTGTGTTGCATTGTTTTCCAAATATATTTCAGAAGTTGTCCTAGGCATTGTATAGAACAGCATCCCTTCTGCCCTTAACAGACTGGCAAAATACAGAGTTAAGTTATACTTATTCAAAGTGTTGAGGGAAGATAGAAAATCGAATTCTGGTGTCTGCGAAACCATAGTACCTGATTAAGCAGGCACAGAGGATCCTTGATTTGGTCCCCATTCAACCTGGTGGAGGTGGTATTACTATATTTTGTGTGAAGGAAGCGATTCTGAGAGGCGGAGTCATTTGTTCAAGGTCACACAGCTAATGTATGCTGGTAATGGGATTCTGGATTTGCCAGCCATGAGCTCTCTCTGGCACCCCACACCTCTGCCAGATACACTTGTCCTAGTACATCTGAATACTTCTAGAGTCTTTTTTTTTTTTTTTAATACAAATATCATGGCCCCATCCTCCTATTCTTTGAGGGAAAGGGATCTGTCACTAGGTACTCCTTCTTTCTTTCAAATTGAAACGTGTACCAAAGTGCAAGAAAAATAACTACCCATATTCCCCTCAGCCACTGTTAACATTTCGACAAGTTCCCTTTCATTTTTTTCATGTATGATTATGGTTTCAAAAATTACAAATTAACATACTGTTTCTTTAAAAAGAAACACAACATTAAAGATGTTGCTGTAGGGGCACCTGGGTGGCTCAGTGGGTTAAGCCTCTGCCTTCGGCTCAGGTCATGATCTCGGGGTCCTGGGATCGAGCCCCGCATCGGGCTCTCTGCTCAGCGGGGAGCCTGCTTCCCCCCGCTTTCTCTCTGCCTGCTCCTCTGCCTACTTGTGATCTCTCTCTCTCTGTCAAACAAATAAATAAAAATCTTAAAAAAAAAAAAGATGTTGCTGTAGTCCTTTCTGGTCTCCCCCTCAATCCTGTCATGCTGTGAACTTCCTGGCCAAGGCAGCCTTATTGTGAGTTTAGTATATTTTTTCCTGTATTTCAGTCCTTTAACACATAATATTGATATTGGCAAGTACTGGGCTGTGCTCACTGTTCTGCAGCCTCTTTGTGTCATTTCTTTAGATCCGTCAAGAGCGTGGACTCTGGAGAGACAGCTGTAGCTTTGGGAAAATTGTTTGACTTCTCTGTGCTTCAGTTCCTCCTAATAATAATCGCATCAGTTTCAAAGGGTAGTTTTGAGGATTAAATGACTTAATGCAGGTAAAACCCTCAGACTAGTTACACATGAGGTATTCAGGAGGAATTGCTATGTCTTTTTTTTTCTAAATGCAATGTTTTGAGATATATACTTGTTGATACATATAGATCAAGTTAATAACTTCTGAAGAGTAGTTCTTAATATGCATGTACCATATTTTATTTACCCATTCCCCTATTTTGGGCATCTATGCTATTTCCTATTTTCTGAAGTCACAGAAAATACTTTTTCTTTTCTTTCTTGTATGCAATGTGCAAATATTTATCTAGAGTAGATGACTAGAATTTTAGTTGCTGCTCCTAGGGCATGGACATATTTAGTTTTATTTTATTTGAGAGTGAGAAAGAGAGGGGTGGGAAGGGAGGGGCAGAGGGAGAGAGAGAATCCCAAGCAGATTCCATGCTCAGTGCAGAGCCCAATGTGGGGTTTAATCCCACAATCCCGAGTTCATAACCTGAGCTGAAATCGAGTATGATGCCTAACTGACTGAGTCACTCAGGTGCCCCAACATTTTTAGTTTTAAAAGAAACTCACTAAGTTGTCCTCCAAATGTCCTGTAACAATTTATGCTACCATTGGTTTATTGTGGGAACACTCATTTCTCTCTATTTTTAAGGTTATTTGCTTATTATTACTTTTTAATCTTGGACAACAGAATGGGTATGATGTGGTAATTTATTGTTTTAATTTTCATTTCCTGGATTATGAGTGAGATGTAGGGTGTCTTTTCATATTATATGACCTTAGATTTTATTCTTTTGTGAACTGTGACTTGTCCGTTCAGATTTAAATTTTTTTCAGGGGCAATTTTATCTTGTTCATACTGAGTTCTTAACATTTTTTGTAATCTGATTACCATTGTGTGGATGACAAATATTTCCTCCCAGTCTCTTTATTTTGGTTGGGTTTATGGTATCATTTGTCATACTGAATTTTTACATTTCTAATGTAATTAATATTTTCAGTCACTTCCTTAATGTGTTTTGGATTTTTGTTTGTTCTTGATTTTTCTTAAATTTCACTAGTGACTCTGATGCCCAATCTGGAATGAGAATCACTGTACTAAGCTATTGCCAGGGAAGTATTTCTTGCTATAACCAGGGTTTATACCCACTACTTTCCATGAAATAAATCATATTTCGTACTCAGAATATTTTAATATTTTCTATAAATTAAATCATTTGTTACTTAGTGATGGTAGTTGATATAATACCCATTTTAGAGATGAGGAAGCTAAAGGTCAGGGAGCTCAGTAGCTTCCGGTAAACACTCAATGTGGTAGAATCTCAGAAATTGACCTAGGGTCTACAGCTCTAAAACATCAGGCTTATCATTTTTATCAGAAAAAATCAATTGTTTATGAGAAAGCAAAACAATATAACCATTATTTTGCATGTCTTCTTTTCAAGAGAATGATCATTGAAATGGGAATTCGAGAGCAAAGAATTGAAAACCAAGAGAAACATGGCTGGGCTTTAGTGCTAGCCCTAAATCTCAGGATCTGGGTCCTCAGGGAAACCACTTTATCCCATCACCATCTGATACCTCTAAGGGATGAATTAGGGAGGTTTCTGGGGCTAAGACTTTGTGAAGATTCAAAATATCACTTATCAAGAGTTTATATCTTTGGTTCCAAATATCATAATAGCTACATGTTGTGATATAAAGAGTATTAGGAACATAGATTTTTGTACTGTGGGGTTCGAATCCTGAATCTCATTGACTTTGGCAGATCATTTAACACATATGCCTGTGTTTATTCATCTATAAAGTGGGGCTAATGATCCATTCCTTCAGAGAGCCATGAGATTTTATATGCTACATAAAATGTGTGGTTGTCTCTGAGCCTACAGAAGATGCTCATACAATGTCTTTTCCTTCCACATGTGATCTACAAGCCCCATCAGAAATCCTGAAAAAATTATAAAGCTGAGAAAGGTGTTAGAATACTAGAGAGAGTCCAAAGCCTTGATTTTTAATTTTTCTTTCCAAAAGAAGGTTTAAAAAAATCTAGAATGAATTACTTAATATAGTTTGTGAGTATTCACAGGCAAATGGCAATGACCAAGAGTCAGGGCAGAGCTATTAGGAAAAAGCAGAGTAGCTTGGTAAAGCAGAAAGACTGTGGTAGCCATAGTGTGTCTGTGTATTTATATTTCTCATGATATCTGGGTGAGTGAGGTGAAAAAGCGAGCATTAGATGGAAATAGAGACAAAATCCCTAAATTGTGTCGTTGACACTAAACTTCTGGACCATATAAAATGTAGCCAAATGCAATAAAAGCAAAACCAATGAAAGAATCTAAATTATACTTTATACAGTGTTTCCTAAATATAATTTTATTGAATTCTATATGTTAGTAGGTATTTCATTAGGAGAGCATTCCTAGGGTGAATATGTCCGGAAAATTCTACATCTAGATTTTGGATAGCCATTGTACATATATACATATTAAAGGCTCTGGGAAGCCCTGCAAAGAGGATATTTATCCAGTGCTATGTTACTCAGTATTTCCCAAATGTATTTGGCCAGGGGCTTTTGTTCAAGGAAGGCCTATTAATACTTTGCTGTTTTAGAGTTGTGCATTTTAGCCCAGACCATCACTATAACCTAAGTTTGAGGTCCCACAAGTAGAACAACATTGGGTTAAGAGTATACATACTGTCTAGAACCAAACTGTTGGAGTTCAATACCCCATTGCACTGTGTATGAGCTGGATGGGCTTGGAGAAGTTACATAAGCTCTTACTGGTTTAGTTTCCTTATTTTAAAATAAAGGTAACAACAAACCAATATTATAGGGCTGCTGTGAAAGTCAAACGAATTAATGCATGTAAAAATATTTGTAAGAGTATCTGGGGTGTGGTAAGAGCTGAATAAATGTTTACTCTTGGGGCGCCTGGGGGGCTCAGTCAGTTAAGTGTCTGCCTTCTGCTCATGTCATGATCTCAGGGTCCTTGGATCAGCCCTGCATCTGGTTGCCTGCTCTGTGGAGAGCCTGCCTCTCCTTCTCCATCTTCCTGCTGCTCCTCCTGCTTGTGTTCTCTCTCTGTGTCAAATACATACATACATACATACATAAAATCTTTTTAAAAAATAAATGTTTACTTTCATTTCTATGCACCACAGTTTTAGAGGGTCAGAGAACTTCAGGGATTCTTAATTTCCTAGCAATATGAAAAGTAGTTAAAGGATTAGGATTGTATATCTTGAAGAGGAAAGACGGGGCAAGGAAGTATTTGAAGGGCTCTTATGGGAGAAAAGTACTACTTACTTTTTATTACTTTAGAGGTAAAAGGCCAAGGTGTAGAAATTACAAGGAGCATATTTCAAATCAGGTAAAGGCCATATCTGTACTGTAGAAGGGTGCTGGAAGTCATTGATTTCTAGTATTAGTACTATGAAAACAGCCAGCAAAAGGTAGGGCAGAATCAAAACCAAAATGACGGTATAAATAAGCTTACTTTTCCTTAATAGAGACAAAGGATACAAATCTATCCAGCTCCCCCAAGATTGGCAATGGATGGAGAACATTCCATATGGGAGAATCACCGGTACCCTACGAATCTCTCACTGTGGTCCTATCTATGTTTAACGAGCAAGTCTATCTTTTGATGGCTTGCAGCATAGCAGAGAGGCAACAGGGACATTTAACTAAACTTTAATACATACTCAGAGTAATAAATGAAACACCAACAGTTGTGTGAACCTAGACCATCTGGCCTCCCTGGCCTGACTCCATATGGTGACAGCTTTCTTAGCCCCTAGCTACCGGGAGCACATACAGACATCCTAGCTCTTCAAACAAAAAGTGGAATCTGCAGAGTGAGGGCATATTTCTCCCAGCATGGTCAGGCTCCATTCCCTGCTTGAGAGCCCATCTTCTCCTCAAATGTTTAGCACCCAGATCACCGTCCCATTAAGGGACGATGTTGCCTGCCAATGGACTTGCATCCTTGTTAACCTCAGCTAGTAACTATGTCAGAATGTAACATAATCAGTTTGGTATTTATAAGAGATAAACAGAACTACTGTGTTTGCATGTGTTGGCTGAGTGGTGAGACAGTGAAGCAGTTGTTTTTGTGACTTGGGGTCAAATAATTAGAAATACACCAAAACCTCTACCTTCTAATCTGCCAACATCCCACTGTCCTCAGTTGTTCTAATTTTCAATTCTTCATGCTTTTATCTAAACATTGTCTGTAGCTCTCTATATTTTTAGCCTCTACTAGCTCATGTCTTGCACCTTCTTAGAAAAATAGTCCCCTGAGAATCTTTGCTGCAAGTGCCTTAGTAATGAACTGTAAAATTAGATGCCAGCTCCCTGGGGAGATGGCAAAAAGTCTTCCTCCCTCTGCTAGCATTACACTAATCACCTTACTATAGATTTTCTAGGGAAGGGAACAAGCAAATATATGAACATACAGACCACTGAAGTTCATGGGTATGCTCAATTAGCATCATTTAATTGATGGGGACACGGAGGTTCTGACTAAGCAAGCTGCATAACGCTAGACTTAGGGCCAAAACCACTTCAGAGTTTACTTTCCATTTTCACAGTGGGCAGGGCTTTTGGAAACAAATGGAAAATGCCCAGTCAATATTTGTCATATTCACTTACTATACTCTCCCTGTCCCCAGATGACTTATGCTTTTTCCCCATTGAATATTCAGTGAACTCATTCTCTCTCATATATGCATTCAGTTAATATTTTTTTAAGTATCTACTGTTATCAGACCATATAAAGGTGCTGGGGAGACTGAGTTGAGTCATATAGCCATTCTCTGCCCCTACAAAAATGAGAGAAGCTCAGGGTTTCATGAGGCAGAGTTGGCCAGGGAAGATTTTTTGCAGATGTAATGGTTAAGCTGAAAGCTGAAGTGGGTGACCAGGAGAGAGGAAGGGAAAACTTAATTCCAGAACAAAGAAACAAATAACTTGAAGGGAGAGAATGAACAAGTGGTCATGTAACAGAATCCTCACAGCCTTTCTATCTTCCAACCTCAGCGTTTCTGGGGACTGAGTCTGGGTTGCAAGAGGCGGGGGGACATCTAGGCTCATGTGCCATGTTCACTATCTGAAGATTGGACTTTAAGGTCCTGCCTGTGACCCCTGGGCCTGGAGAGCGGGACGGGATCTCGAATGAATCACTAGGGTTGCCTTTACCCTTCTGGCCATAAGTCCAGAGCAGTCGTGAGCAGTACAAGTGTTTACAGGAACATTGCTGCTTTATTCAAAATAAGAAGAGCTTTGAGCTCCAGTGGAGGAAAAAAAAATTCTTACAGCACAGATGACTTTTAAAATATTCCTTCAAACCCCCAGTATTGATCATGATAGAAAGAACACCCATGCAACTCACTCCCTGCGTAAGAAATGAAACATTGCATGAGTGACCCAAGTCCCTGGATACCTTTCTCCATGAGCTTCCTCCTCAGATGTAGCTATTAATCTGAATTCGATGTTACTCCACATATCATTTTAGCCTTTGCTGTATTTAGTTACCCATTAGCAATGTATGGCCTAGTTTTGCAAGCTTTGACTCTTTGTAAAATTGGAATCGTATTATAACTGTTCATCTGTACTTTCCTTCTTGATGACAGAGTGGTGAATGTTGCTTTGGAGATTTGCTCAAGTTCATAATGTTCTGGCTCATTTATTCTCCCCTCTGCATATTCATGGTGTGACTATACTTGATCCTTTTCTGTTGGTGGACATTTAGGTTGCCTTCATTATTTACCCATACAGATGGAGATGCATTTAACTTTCTTTTTTTTTAAATTAATTAATTAATTAATTAATTAACTTATTTTGTCAGACAGAGAGAGCGCAGGAGCGAGCACAGGCAGACAGAGTGGCAGGCAGAGGCAGAGGGAGAAGCAGGCTCACTGCTGAGCAAGGAGCCCGATGTGGGACTCAATCCCAGGACGCTGGGATCATGACCTGAGCCGAAGGCAGCCGCTTAACCAACTGAGCCACCCAGGCGTCCCTGCATTTAACTTTCTGTACAGGTCAGGTGACTATTTATCGACTAGAAGAACTTCAGATTGAAAACTAGCACTGTTTTTAGCTGTGAAACCCTTCAGAGGTGGACATATTTGAGAAATAGCAACACAGAGCTTACTGTTTGAACTTTTCTGATGAAGTTCAATCTCACATGGTGAAAATTTATTTATTTATTTATTTTAAAGATTTTATTTATTTATTTGACAGACAGAGATCACAAGTAGGCAGAGAGGCAGGCAGAGAGAGAAAGGGGGAAGCAGGCTCCCTGCCAAGCAGAGAGCCCAATGTGGGGCTCGATCCCAGGACCCTGGGATCATGACCTGAGCTGAAGGCAGAGGCTTTAACCCACTGAGCCACCCAGACGTCCCTCACGTGGTGAAAATTTAAAGAGTGCCATGACCCCCTTGATGATCCATGAGTTGTGACTGCTCTTCAGGAGCTCTGGACTGAAACATGTCCCTTTTCATTTTATGATCCTGTTGGCAAGAAAAGGTGTACAAAGAAGAACACAGGAACAAAAGGGCTCTACTCTCCAAAGCCTCAAAAAGAGCCTAGATTAAGCTGCTACCCCAGTTCTCTCCAGAAAGGGGTCTCCTCTGAGTTGGATGCAACCCCAACCCAGTGGAGGGGAGGGCGGAGAAGAAATAATCAAACAAAGAGGGAGAAGACAGAGGGAAGAGAAGGCCCAGAGATTACAACAGAGAATCTTCCAGAGCAAGCAGCATCGTGTCCCAAAAGATGGTCTTCAGGGTGTGTTAATGCGCTGACAGTCCAGCCTAAACCTGACCAAGAGCTCTCCTCCAGAGCAGGGTGGGGGATAATCTGGAGTCCACTCTAGAATTTAATTGTGATGCCCATGCTTTCCTGAATGTTTTTGGTTTACTGTTCATCCCAGTGGGTTTAGTTTCCAGATTCTTGCTCAACCAGGGCTGTTCCTGGCCCTCTCCCAAGAGGAGATCAATAAAATAGATAAGAAGCCCTACCTGCATCTCCATAAAACCTCTTCTCAAATCCTTGTAACTGTCATTTCTTACCCCAAATATTGTAGGGGTCTCCAGACTGCTTCTGCTTCTGCCCTTGGCCCACTACAGTCTATTCTTTTTTTTTCTTAAGATGTTGCTTATTTGTTTGGCAGAGAGAGACACAGCGAGAGAGGGAACACAAGCAGGAGGAGTGGGGGAGGGAGAAGCAGTCTTCCCGAGGAGCAGGGAGTCCGATGCGGGGTTCAATCCCAGGACCCTGGGATCCTGCCTTGAGCTGTAGGCAGAAGCTCAACAGCTGAGCCACCCAGGCACCCCATTACAGTCTATTATTAAAACATCTGCCAGAGTGCTCCTTTCAAAACATGAGTCCCAAAATGTATCTCTCTTCATTACCTACTATAGCTTCTTATTACCACTCTGAGTGAAAAACTAAGTTCAGATAATGGCTGATAGAGTGTTGTCAGTTGCTTTTCTTCCTCCTGTCCTGTTGCCCTCCTCCTCGCTCATTCTGCTCCAAACACTCTGGCATGCTTGGTGTTTCTGAGTCATCTTGTGCACTGTCTTGCCCCAGGACCCTTGCACTTGCTGTTTCCTTCACAGCTTGCTCTCTCATTGACTTCAGATCTGTGCTTAAATGTCACCTGTTTATTTTTTGAGCCTTTCTTGACCACACTGCTTAAAATAGCACCTTCATGGCACCCCTGGAATATCCAATCCCTCTTTGGTTTGGATTTTTTCCATTCCATCCAAAGACTGTATATTCTATTTGTTTTTCATAATTACTATTTGTCTCCTGCTTTGAGAATGTGACCTCCAGAAGAGCATGAATTTTTCCCACTCTGTTCACTGTTGTATCCCAGCACTGGGACAATGTTAGGCACATGGGAGGTGCTTGATTGAATGAATTGTTGAAAGCTCCTGTTTACTTCAGACCAATGATTTGGGACATTCTTTGTGCATGTCTTTGATTTGTCCCCAGAAACCTCTGGAATAGGTCAGAACATAACTCTTTTAAGTTTATTCTAAGGAAACAGAATGGAGTGGTCCAGAAACTCTCCTTTTCTAGCCTTGTCCCATCTGAAAATATCTTCAACTTTCCTTCTCCTTTTTGAAACATGCTTTCAGGAAAGAAGCCGAGAAAAATTTAGGGTAAGCAAATAATAAAGGGTGAAAAAACTCATAAAACATAATGCATTTTGCCTCCCAGGGAAATGTATATCCATACCAAGCTGAGAGAAGCAAAGTATCATAAGTTCTTACTGGGTATCCATCAATGAAGCCAAAATGGCGTGAGGTGCTTTTTATCTTTTTCTTACTGAGCTACCAGGTAATACTATTGTCTTTATTTTAAGCATAAATAAATAAGAGTTCAGCATGACCAACTTTGTATACAGAGGTGGTGAGCAGCAGAACCAGAAGTTGAACTCAGATTAGTTTCCAAAGCCCATTCTTTCTCCGTTGTATCATTCTCCCTTTCTTGAGGAATGAAATGAAAGAAGAATGAACCTCAAACTTGAAGAGATCCAGAAGGGCAAGTCCATTTTTCACCATTGGGAATTCTGTGTATCTGCAGTTTTATTCACTAGTGACCTAGACTCCTGTGGAAAGGTTTTTCTTAAGGATGGGAACAGGAAGGGCGCCTGGGTGTCTCAGTGGGTTAAAGCCTCTGCCTTCGGCTCGGGTCATGAACCCAGGGTCCTGGGATTGAGCCCTGCATCAGGTTCTCTGTTCAGCGGGGAGCCTGCTTC
>ML100458.1:66519-152736 GCA_003697995.1 Taxidea taxus jeffersonii | reverse complement strand
AAAAAAAAAAAAAAACGCCTTCAGGATAAGGTGAGAAGGAAGGACCGACAAACAGGCACAAGAAAAGAACACCCTCGGGAACATTTTACTTGTGTGTGTGGGAGGGCGGGGAGGGCAGAGGGACGCAGATGGCCGAGAGTGGGAGGACGGGGGGGCAGGCCAGGCCGGCAGGGGGCCGATGTGGGTCGCATGTCCCTATGGGGATCCAGAGGCTCCGGGTCCCCACAAAGTGTCTCTGGAGGGTACAATAGTCTTTCTCTCCAGATTCAAATAAGGCGGCGCTGACCTCAGGGCCTTGAGTCCCTGTCCTGCGAGCTGTGGGCCAGGCAGGAGGCAGTTGCTGGAGGCTCCTGGGAGGGAAAGGAGCTTTTCTTTACATGTTTTGGTTGTTTAAGTGGCTTCTGAGGAGGTTTAGGGCCTCTTGGCTCAACTCCCCCAGGGCGGATGGTGGGCTTGGTTCCCTGGAGATGTGTGTTTTGGAGAGGAAGGTGCTGGGAATAGAGCCTCCCCTTGCTCCCCGCCCCCTTTGGTGGTACTGTGGCCACAGAAATCTGTGGAGACAGGAGTTTTTCTATATACAACTTGAGGAATTTTTCCAAGAGGATTTTAGGCAGTTTGCTTTGATGTGTCATGTAAAACTCCTCCTCTCTTTTCCCCCGGCATCTTCAGGAAGTCTATACTGTTTCTGATGCTGTGCGGTGAATGGGTTATTTTAGGGGTCTTGAAGGGTGAGCCTGAACTAGGGGCTGAAGAATGAGGCATGCACGGGATGCAGCTGGGTTACTGGGCCATTGGGCTCCCCTCTCCTGCAGGCAGGGATGGGCCGCCTCCCCCCAGATCTGAGAGGACATTCTCCCCCTGCAAGCCAGTTTAAGACAACGGCTGTGTCCCCATCGTGATCCCCTGCGCCCCTACACACGCATACATGGTGCCTGGACGTGCACACTCAGTACTCTTTGAACCTCATCTTCATAAGCACATGGGGATAGGGGAGTTTATTGAAGACTCAGAAAAGAAGAGAGAATCTTTGATAAGCACATACTCTGTGTTGAGTCCTGAATGAGTACCTAACATACATTCTCTAATTTAATCCTCATACCAGCCCTGGGGGGCTGTGTTTTTTTTAGCCCTAGTTTAGAGACAAGAAAGCTGAAGTTCAGAGAGGCAAAGTTACTTGCCCAAGGCAGCCCAGCTCATGAGTCAGGATTCAAGTTCAGCTCAGTCCCAATTTTGGACCACCCTGTACTCTCCCTATGGGGTTTTCGAGGAGCCAGGGAAGGGTGCTGCAGAGTCCAGAGATCTGGCTTTGGGGTCCCAGCTGTGCCACTTGCTTGCTGTGTGGCTGAGGCAGGTACCTTGCCCTCTCTGGTTTCCCCATGTGTAAAAGTGGGTGTGGACCGTTAGATGATTTCTCATGCTTCTGCCCTTTCCGTGTGTCTGTGATTTCTGGCCAGCTGGGAATGGGGGGGTGGGGACGGCAGAAAGGAGGAAAGACGGGTTGGTGTGACTCCCAAGGGGCAGCAGCGGTGGCTCAGAGGAGCAGAGCGGAGGAGGAAGCTCTCCAGTCTTTTCCCTCTGAGAAAGCAGGCGCTTCCTGCCCACCGTATGCCCGCATTTGGCAAACCCAGGCTGCACCCTCGGAGCCAATGCCTCCCAGGCAGCAGGGGCCTGATGGTGTTAGCTCAGCCTGCCGGCAGAGCCCGGATATCCCAACTTAGCCTTGCAGACAGCAGAGAGAAGGAACGCCAGCTGCAGAGGGAGCTGGGACGCTGTGTGCGCAGTCGTGTGTCTGTGCGCGTGCGCATGTATGTGTGTGCAAAGACAAGATAGGAGGCTGGAGAGGGAGGCCTCCTGTGTTGTAACCAGCAGAGAGCAATGGGACCTCTTCAGAAGTGTACAGAAGTGGGTTCAAGTACAGTCCTGCAGAAGTGCGGACCCAGATCTAAGAGGAGATAGCCACTGTCTTGTTGGCCTGTAGTTTCCAAGGAGCTGCCGTTATTTAAAAAAAAAAAAAGAAGATGATGGGAACTCTCCACTTTCCACAAGAGATCTGTGTTTTTTTTCTTTTTTTAAAGATTTTATTTATTTATTTGACAGAGAGAGAGAGAGAGACCACAAGTAGGCAGAGAGAGAGGAGGGGAAGCAGGCTGCCTGCTGAGCAGAGAGCCCGATGATGTGGGGCTCGATCCCAGGACCTTGGGATCATGACCTGAGCCGAAGGCAGAGGCTTTACCCACTGAACCACCCAGGCAGCCCTTAGAATCTACATTTAACAAAAGTGAGTAACCCAAGTGAGACCCACAGGAAAGTTTGAGAAGTGCTGTTGTCAAGATGAAATTGGGTCTTACCCGTCCTAGTTCTGCCCTGGAAAGTGTATAGTCAAAGGTGTGATATTCATGACTTCCATTGTTTCCCCCTCCTTCCTCCAGACCCTATTTCCCCATGAATCGTCTTGATTCCCGCTGAAGCTGTGTGGTTTTAGTGCTGAAATCTGTCAGGAGGAGCAGAAGGTATCAGATTTATCCCACGAATAAATATTTATTAATCTCCTACGACTAAGCATATGGGACTACGCAGTACCTACCGACATTTACGGAGCTCTTCCTGTGTGCCAGGCCCCATCCTGGCATGAGGACAAATCCACTGAAACCTCAGACAAAACCCATGAAGCCATGGCCTTGGCCTCATGAAGACTGCAAATACCTGAAGCAGGTATTGGCAAACTTTTTCTGGAAAAGGGCGGATGGTAGATATTTCTGGCTTTGCTGGCCATATGTTCTCTATTACAGCTACCCAGCTCAGCTGTTGCAGCATGAAAACAGCCGTAGGCAGTCTGTAAACAAATGAGTGTGGTTCTTTTCCAATAAAACTTTATTTGCAAAAACAGTTGGTGGGCCAGATTTGGCCTACTAGCTGCAGTGTGGCCCTTCCTGGCTGAGAATGTAGTGTGGTGTCCCGGGGAAGGGCCGTGCGGTCCAGCGTGGGGAGGTGTTTGCCTTTGAGTAGCCATGAGCCTGGTGAATAAATACAGACTGAGTGTCTACCACGGAACCGGGTTCCAGGCTGGGTGTGGGAGACCTAAGGGTTCACAATCAGGCCTGGTTCTTGTCCTGATGGGGCTTGGGTTCTTGTGAAGGAGATGTATGTCATCAGATAATAATGATCCAGATAAACATAATTATCGACCAGGATAAAGTGCTAGGAGAGAAAGGTATCCTTATGGCACCCCAAAGTGTGTGACGGGCTAATGCCGCACGTCGATGGCTAATGTCCATTTAGTCTTTAATGCACACTGGGACTGTTTTAAGCACTGTACGTATATTAACTCATCAGTTCTCATTACAACTCTGCCAAGTAAGTATTGGAATTCCCCCTTCCTACAGCAGCTAAAACCGAGGCACAGAGAGGTTAAGCCAATCATCTGAGTCCACCCAGCAAGGAAGTGGAGAAGCTGGTTTGTGAACCCACATAGTCTGCCTCCAGGGCCTGGGTGTCCGACCACTGCACTCCCCTGCTCTCAGACCTGTGCCTCCTACCCCTCAGAGCCTCTTCTGAGCTCACGGGATCAAGGAGGGCTTCCTGGAGGGAGTGATGTTGGAGCTGGCATCTGATGGGTAAGGAGAAGCTGACAGGGCAGAAGAGAGCCAGGGAGAGGAAGCAGCATGAGCAGGGCTGGAGGAAGAATCCTTGCTCAGGGAACTGGAAGGCCCTGGGTCACA
The DNA here is from genome assembly GCA_003697995.1 of Taxidea taxus jeffersonii. NCBI lineage: Eukaryota > Metazoa > Chordata > Mammalia > Carnivora > Mustelidae > Taxidea > Taxidea taxus. The sequence goes on along the minus strand of ML100458.1, from coordinate 149,017 downwards.
GAGAGTTTGGGGAGCTCAAAAGGAAATGAGGCGGGCCAAGGCCAGGCCGGTGGGGGGTTGCTGGGGAGGCTGCGGTTCATGGGTGGACATGCAGGCTCGGGGCACAGAGGCGCGGTCTGGGCTGAAGCTGTAAATGAAGGGTCATAGACACAGAGGTGAGCACAAGAGAGCCTGCCATGGAGGAGTGAGAGGGCTAGCTTTGGGGCTTGGGGGACCGCAGGGTTTAGAGACAGCTCAGGAAGAGCTTGTGCAAATCACGTGGGGGTGACTGGTTTCCACTTCCTCGTCTGGATTAGATGATTTCTAGGGTGATGTCTGTTTCTGAGGGTCCTCTGCACCCCAGACCTCCCCTCAGGGGCCACTCAGCCAGGCCAGGGCACTGTCTTATGTAGTCTCTGTGTCACTTGTGGCCTTTGATCAGAATGGCTGTCGTTCCCAGGTGCATGGAGGGCGGGCTCCCTAGTCTGGGGGCCAGTGCTCAACTCTTGAAGTTTGTTATTCCCCTGGGATTTGGTTCATTCTCACAGGACAGGATCACCCAGGAGTGGCCCAGGAGAACCTTCTAAGCTCTTGGGCATCTCTCCGTCGTTGCTCCGTGCTGTGCTGGAGGAGGTGGCCAGGACCACAGATGTATGTGCGAGCATGCACATATGAATGTGAGAGGGAGGGTGAAGAGGGGGAGAGTGAGTGCTCCTGGAGGAGACCCTCCTCGGGCAAGGAGGAAGAGGAAGGGCAAGACAGCGGATGAGGGGAGAGAGAAGAGTCGAGAGTGGTGGTTAAGAGTCTGGGCTCCACACGTGGCTTCCTTGGGGCCCCATCCCAGTGTCCCCACGCCTCCCACTGGCGGTGTGGCCTCTGTGTCTCCCCTTTCTTGTCTGTGCAACAGAGACCCCACCCAGACCTAGCTCCCAGGGTGTCGTGAAGGGGAACGCAGACAACGTCAAGTGTGCTGTAGAGAATGACATTGGAAAAGAATTCTGGAAGCTCCAGGAGCTTCCCTCTGTGCAGGTGCCAGAGGCTGTCCCATTCCCTATTGTCCCCAGGGTGGCCGATCAGCTGCACCAGCTCAGGATGGAGGCAGCCTTCGTGCCTCTCTTGACTATGCTGCCTGCCCTCTGAGCCTCGGTTGTCCCCGCTGCTGTAGGGAGATCGTGAGCCACCCAGCTCATAGCCCACGATGAGGAATCAGGAATCAACTCTTAAGCAATTACAACAGTGGCCGGTCCAGCTGAGTGCCAGCAAACGCTAGTTCTCATGGTGGCAGAAGGGACTGGTGTAGTTTCTTGAGGGGCATGGGGTTCTCTGGGCTGGTGTTTATCCCAGTGCAGGTTGTGAGTCAGGACGAGGTGCTGAAGTAAGCCTGCCAGGTGCAACCGGCACTTAAAGAAGTGAACCAGGACTGAATTGAGGGTGTCACTGTGTGTGGCATGCAGGAGGTCAGCCCTGTTTGGAGACACGTTTGCTCTGTTCTGTGGATGTGAGTGGGTGTGGGTGGCAGCTTCAGATGTTTCCAAATCACACTGTGACCACCGAGACACACACACACACACACACACACACACATGCGCTCACCCTGCAGGGACCCGCAGACACACTACCAGACACAAGCACATGGGCACTTACGTGTTCAGACAGACTCTCACATGCATGGACACACAGGTAGCAGAAGACACAGAACACAGCACAGACTCAACCCCTCGTGCACAAAGACAGACACACAAAGGAAGTCACACCCGGGTTGCCATGGCCTCTGTCTTCACCCGCGCTCAAGTTTTGGTAAGGAGGGATAAGGATGGAGAGCGCCAGAGAGGACACATTGGTGGTCCCCCAAAGCTTGCTGGGGAAAACAGGTCTGGTCATCATTTGTCTTGGGTAAGCTAGTGACAGGTGGCTGAGGGGCACACTGGCCACACCTTCGTGGCGCCCAGATGTCGGGAGGCCCAGGGTGTGACCACCGCTTGTCACTAGAAAGCCCTTGGACTCTGTGGTTCAGGACAAGCCATGGAACTCCTCAAATACCCATGGGGGCATGTGGGGGGGGAGGGGTAAGAGCATTCATTCATTCATTCATTCTATCAGATATTGATTAGGTGCTTACTTCTGCCAGGTCCCCCAGGAGGCGCTGGACAATGTCCAAAGCCTGGCCTGATGGCTTGAGAGCAAGTGAGCCCCGCTTTCTTTGCCACCCCAGGAGATGAGCTCTGCATTCCTGACCAGTCTTGTCCCTCTGGCATTCTCTCCTTCTCGCTCTGCTCTAGATCTTCAGTCCAGCAGGTGGAATGAGGATGGTAGGGATGACCCGGGCCACCTACTTGCCATCCACCTCAGCCTCCTTCCCTGGGCCTTTCTCAGCTTCCTGGTCTCTAAGCCTTGGCCTCCTGGGGCTCAGACCTTGCACCTCTTCTCTGCACCACTGCCTTCATCCATTCATCAAGTCTCCTGGCTTTAGATATCATCCACCTGCTGACAACTGCACACTCCTGTCTGGGGCCAGATCTGTCCCCAGAGTCCCAGACTCCAGGACATCTCTCCAGAGAGTCCCATAGGCCTCTCTGACTTAGGGCGGCCAACACTGTGCTTCCCATTCTCCCCAAACCCAGCCTTGGGCTCAGACCCTGACTCCTTCCTTCCCTGGTAAATACATGTAGCCTTTCTGGAAATCCTATCTGCAGGTCCTTGGGAATAGTTCCCAGCTCTGACCCCTTCCCACCTCCTTCACTGCTTCTACCTTGGTTCAGGATACCTTCTCTTGTCTAAAATATCACCAGCAGGCTCCTAAGTGTTCTGCCTGCTTCTGCCCTTGCCCTGTGTTAGTCTCCTGTGAACGTAGCAACCAGAGGGTCCTGTAGAATGTGAGATGGTGTTCACTACTCTGCTCAGACCCTCCGATGGCTTTCTGCAAGACCCAAGCCCTTTCCATGACCCCCAGGGGCCCCTGGGCCTCTCTGCATGGGCTTTTTCCTGGCTGCCCCTTGCTCACTCTATTCTTGTTTTTCTGGCTTCAGACCTGTTCCTCAAACATTCTGGGCATGCTCCCGTCTCAGGACCTTTGCACTTGCTCTTCCCTTTGCCTGGAACATTCTTCCCTTGGCTTTCCACATGGCTCCCTCTCACCTCCTTCAGATCTTTACTCAAACTTCACAAGAAGGATTTTATTAGCCCCCACTCTTACCCCAGAATTTCCTATCCCCCTTTCTTGCTGGATTTTTCTCCATATCACTCCTCATGGTTTAACAGACTATATAATTAATTTGTTCATTTCATTTATCATTGATTACAAGTGCCACGAGGGCCAGGTCTTTGTTTTGTCTGCAGCCAAAAAGGACCCACGACTGCCGGGTGGTTCAGATCTTCTCTGGCACCTGGAGTACCAGGACACTCAGCCCCACAGAGCTGAACAGAAGACACTCAGAGGGTTTTTTGGGAACTATGGCTTTGCCAGGCAAAGCCACAGTCCCACACTTCCACATGGTCAGGCCTCTGTCCATTCCAGCAGGGGGCTGGCCCTGTGTCAGGCTCTGAACAGATCCTGCCCTTTGGTTGAGCAGGGTCCAGTAGACTGTGTCCCCGACCTCTGTAAGAGCAGGAGCTCCAGCCATCTTTCTGGGGCCCACCCTGCGTGCCCCACTGGCCCTCTGAGTCTGAAGCAGGCTGGGTGTGAACGGTCAAAGCCAGAGAGTCTCTCTTTGTTGAGCCCCTTTCCACCCTCTTAGGCCACCTGCCCCTACCCTATTTCTCCTCATGGTCCTCTGCTGTCCTTTGGAAACCCAGTAGGGTCCTGTCCTGGGGCCCACCCCACATGGCCTGGCCACCCCACTCCACTCAGCCCTGTCTTCCAAACAGCTCCTCACTTTTCACCATCCCCACAGCTAAAAGTCTGGTCCAACAGCCATAGCTTCTCATCAGGATGTCCAGGATGTTTGCAAGAGCCCCCCACTCACCTCCTTGGCTCCCCAGCCAGCAGCCAGAATTAACTTTCCAAGTCAGCATCCCCTGCTCATGGTTCCCATCACACTTAGAATGAGATCCGATTTTTCCCGACATGACTGGGCTCTTCTTCCACCTGTCTGACCTCATGCTGTGGGATGCCCTCCATTCGTGCACTGTGTTCAGCCAGTCCGGCCTCCCTCCCGACCCCCGCACACCCCCCCTCCGCCCTGCCTTCATAAGGCCTTTGCTCTTGCCAGTCCATCCTCAGGGGTGTGCTCCCCCTCTCCAATCCTCTTAGCTCCTTCCTTTTCTTCATTTAGAGAAGCTGTCCTACATCTAAGGAACACCCCCCCGCCCCTCCGGCTGTCCTCCACCCGTCCTCCACCCGTCCCTCCCAGCTCTGAAACTATCTCAGGGGGTTGGTTGCTCGTGCTTCTGCTCACTGCTTGCTTCCTCCCCCTGGAACATCAGGCTCACAGAGGTGCCAACTTTGTTTTGTTTCATCCTTGGATCCCCTGTACCGAGACAACAGTGCCCTGGATGGAGTGAGTGCTTAGTGAATGTCTCATTAGTAAATGAGCCAATGCTGCTAGAGGCCAAGTCTCATGCCTTCTGGAATGATCTCTGGCTTGGGTTAGGAGCCAGGCTCCCTCAGCACCACATACTTCCCTCTAACCCTACCATGGCATGTCATGGCATACATGCTACCTTCCTGGGCCTGTTTCTAGGCAGTGAGCCTCTCTCCTGCCCTCCCACGTAGCAGGCTGGCAATGAGGATGGGTGTAACAGTGAAGTGTAACTTCACTGAGGATGGGTGTAAACGAAGTGGGCGGGCTCAGGCCACGCCCACCGGCGGCAGCCCCGCCCACCTCCAGGCACAGCGCTGCCCACCTCCCTATGGGAGAAGTGCTCCCACCTCTGGGAGCAACTCCATCCACCTCCCTGGGCCTTAGCTCCTCCCACTTCAGTGGGGCTGGGGATCCTTCTAGAAGAATGATCCCACCCTTCTAGCTTCTCTAGGCAACCAGGTTAGAGCTTAGTAAAAATGAGAGAATCTAATTAGGATTAGAATCTGTTAGAGAATGATAGGAACTCACATCTTGCAACTTTCAAAAATGACGTTTGTTGTTTGGCCTGAGATTAGCATATTATAGACCAGGGGTCAGGAAACCATGCCAAATGCAGCCTGCTGCCTGTTTTTGTAAATAAGGTTAGGTTTCCTTGGAACATCTGTCTATACTCCAAGGATAGCCTTGAGTAGTTGGGACAGAGGCTTGTACGGCCCACAAAGCCCAATATATTTACTATCTGGCCCTTTATAGAAAAATTTTGCCAACTCTTGTTACAAATACTCAAAAAGTACTGTTGGATTAAGTAGACTTAAATCAGAGCCTTGGAATCCTGCCTTGTTAACACCACCAGTTCCAGTCTTTTGTCCAGTGATGTCAAGTGAACCAAACACTCTGAGCTCTTCTCTCTTTAATGATAAGGAGATGGACATATAGAATAGGTAGAAATAGTCACTGAGGAATCCTACATGTGCCCGTTAGTTAACAGACAACATTTATGGAGCACCTATTCTATTCCAGAAGCTGTTTGAGGCACAGCCACGAAAGAGACAAAGTTCCTATGCCCAACCCTTTGTGTCTAGCTGGTTCAGTATTACATCCTCACCGTGGTCAACCACGGGGACTCCCGGTGTGAGGCTCAGCTCTGGTCCCCCACTTCCACTTGCACCGGCTGGCCACATCTGTGCCATGGCCTGTCTCCCAAAGCCAGCTGTTTCCCTGCCTGGGGCCCTGGATGGTGCGCCATTCTTTCCCCTCGATGTCCCCAGCCCTGAGCATGGGCTCTGGCCCAGAGTCAGCCTCAGGCTGCTTTTATGTCACCGGCCCCTCCCGCCCCCGCCCCCACCCCTGGCTCCTTCAAGAACCCCAACACGGTAAGGGGGAAGGATGATCAAACGGTCTTTTAGGAATTCCATTTAAGAGCGGTGTCTCTGGGGAACTCATAAAAGGAAATGATGAGCATTGTAAGATATTTTTCTCCCTTTAAAAAGAAATCTATAAATTACATCATGTTCCCTTCTTTTCTCCTCCTCGCTGCCCGGCTGACTTCATGTTCCGGGAGCTTTTCAATGAAACCAGGTTGATTCCAGGCTGACCCGGGAGTTGGCTTTGATGTGAGGAGTAGTTAATGAAAGAGACAGGGTGATCCATGTAATGAAATGCCTCCTACACTTTCCATAAAAGTGATGGGAGAGTGATGCTAGCCATTCTGCTGTGGGGGATGGGAGGGAGGCCGTAGTGGGCTCTGAGCCTCTGGGAAGGGCACTGGGGGCGGAACGTAGGCACCCTCCTGGGAAGAGAACAAACCTCTTCTAGAAGAGCCTCCTGAGAGCCGGGAGCCGAGCTTCCAACCACTTCTGCTCAGGTGACTTTGCTGTCCCAGGCGTCAAGGACCCTCAGCCCCTCTCCTGGAAATCCCTTTCTCAGGGAGCATTTTATCATGTTAGTTCTTGCTGATTCTTGAGAAATTCTCTTTGGGACTCAATATGCCTCAGGTAGATTTAAGGTCACAGCTATTACTTCAGGATTTTGACTTGATTGTTGGGGGAAAAAATAAATCTCACTTATTGTCTCGGGAGAAGTTCCAATCAGACACTGCCTGACGAGTTTCTTTGTTCAGTTATTCAAGAAATATTTACTGAGAGCTCATTATGTGTGGGGCACTGTGCTGGGAATAGGAAAAAGTGGACAAGATAAGGGGGTGTGGCATGGCCTCAAATAGACAAGAACCCCACAGCATGACAAAGGTGCTGTGCTCCGGGAACCCATTCAGGGGCACCGAGGACTTCCTGTAGGAAGTGGTGTTTCAGCCTGTGACCTGGAGGGTGGGTAGTTGTTTATCAGACAAAGGGGGTGGGAATAGTGTTGTAGGCAGAGGGAACAGCATGTATGAAGTTTTGGTCTCTGGAAAGGAGGGAGGCTCAGCTTTTTCCTGCCCTCTGCTGAGACAGGGATCTCTAGATAATCCTGGCCTTCGGTGCTCTGGAGGTTGGGATGGACAGGACCCACCCCCAGAAGGGAGAAAAAATTGCATGCACTCACGGAGGAAATATTCTGCTGTGTCAGCTTCGTAATCTGCATCCTCTGGGAAGTGATCGATTTGCTTGCAGAGACCTTTGAAGTTCCCTGGAAAACAAGAGGAGAGAGGACACTTGAAACATCAGAGTTTCCAGGGGCTCAGCACCCACCGGCCTCGTGCTGACTTCTTGCTCTTCTGAAGCTGGCTCAGCCCTCTCCCAGGCCCCGGAAGGAAGGTATCGCTCTGCCTGTTTGGATATCTGCCTGGTGAATCAAAACACACCCCCCCCCCCCGCGGTGCTGTGGAGAGGATCTAAGGCCTAAGACTTCAAAACCTAGCCTTCCATCCCTGCACTGAGGCTTCTGAAGATTAGCGGAAGCTTGACGGGCAGCAGAGGTTTGGCTCGGGGCTGGGGACTGCCACTGAGGAGGAGGCTGATGAACGGGTCAGTCTACCCACCTCTGTGCTCCAGCTCAGCTGGGAGTCACCTCGCATTTTGCATGCCCGAGAGCAGATCGCTCTGCAAAGAAGGTAGACCCCACATGGAGGACGACAAACGTTCCCACGGCCCTTCAGTGAGTTTGCAGAAGCGCCTTCCCATCCGCAGTGATTGGGATGCTCTGTGCCCAGCCCCCAGCTGCGCTGAAATGCTCCAGGGGTGGGGGCAGGGAAGCCGCGGGGGGCCCATGGCCAGGCACATGAACTGCAACTCTGCTGCTGGCCTGTGAGCAGGGTATTCTCTCCTGCATTATCAGATGAAGAAACTGAGGCTCATGGAGGTTCCTTGATCTGAGTAAGTGCTCGTGGCCAGGAAATGATGGAAGCAGGGCTCAAATGATGCTCAGAGGAAGGCCTGTTGACTCTAAATCTTTCCTGGGTTGCTGGCTGAGAAGGTGAACAGGGGCTCAGGTGAAAACACAACGTCCAGCTACCCCCCCCCCCCCACTGCCTCCTGCCAGCGACCACAAAGTGAACGAGCCAACTATTGAATGCAGTGCAATCTTCTTAAGGACGGATGCGTGGAATAGAGCTTGGGAGTGAGCGGGTCCACTTAGGGACAGCGGAAACTATCATCTGTTTCACACACCGTTGTACCCCGGTACCAGCCCAGCTACAGCCCATGTCGGCGAACTTTCTCACAAATAACCGACCTGTGCTGGGCGACGTGGCAGCAACCGCAGCTGGGCTGCCTGGATCCAGCTCGGCATCACAGAGACCCCTGTTCCCTCATCTGAAAAGTGGAGATCAGAGTGGAGAACAGATCGCCTGTTGTGGGGATTAAAGAGCGGACTCGGGGAAAGTGCTCAGTGCAGTGGCTGGCACGCCGGGAAAAGTGCTTGGGGCCAACCTTGTGAGGGACACTTGGACACCGACTATATTTAGCCACTGACATTTGGGATTGTTCTGTGACAGGAGCTAATATAACCTAATTAATACAGTCCTCAGTATGTGTTAGCAATTTAATTTCCTGTAGAATCCTAAGCCTTCAGATCCTGTAAAGTAGGTTTCCTTGTGTCCTATAGATATTATTTAGGAATTTTAAGGCATTCTTACAAATATGCACCTGCTTATATAGGATACAGGTGTACTCATAAAGATAGGCGTTTGAGACATTTCTAGCTATTACATGTCACAGAGAAGTTGGTTGACTCCCCATTCACTGTCTCTGCACCAAATTCACCTCCTTTCCTGACTTCTGCAAGAGAAAACCATTCCCCAGAGCTCATGGGGACTTTCAGTAACGTCAGTGAAGCTTCGTGGGTCTCAGGAGCCCAGGGGTTCACTTGAAACGCTCCCCTGGGGCTTGCCTCCTGTCCAAGTGTTCTGGTGGATTCCTCTTCTTGCTCGCCCAGCCTGCTTCCCCTCCCTGCCTTCAGGAATTCACAAGAGGTCTGAGTTCCCTCTAGGATTTCTTCCCTAGGTCCGACTACACACCCTTCTCTCCTGCGAAGTCTTTGTATCTTTGTATTTGTAATCTGAACAACAGGGGATAGAATATCCTCCCTGTTGTTCAGATTACAAATCAGTGTATTTGCGAAGCACTTTCATTTTCTCTCACTTCAATCTGACGAATATTTTGTCAGTGCCCACCTGGTGCCGGGCATCTTTCTAAGGGATCCGTGCAGGTGGTGAGGCGGAGAGCACGGTACTCATGTGCCCCGAGGCTCCTCACTAATCAGGGACGAGGGTGGCGGTGGGGGTGCTCACGAATGGTGCCTCCACTCTACTCCACTCCTCTCTCCCACACCCATACCTGATCCCCTTGCAGCCTGCCTGCTCATTTGCATGAACCGTGCCCCATCATTCTTAGACCCTGGGCTCCCAGTGCAGGGGCCGGCGCAGAGGAAGGACCCAAGAGGTGTTCTGGGGAGGCTGTGCGAAGTCACCAGCAGCTCTGGTATCCACCTGCCTCTCTGATGCATCCTGGTGGATGTGTCATAGGCATTGTACATTCAGCATGTCTAGTTCTGAACTCAGGATCTTTCTCCCTCAAGCCTGGCTTTCTGGAGGCACCAACCAGCTCAGGGAACGCCTCTCCATTGTTGCCCGTGCCAGCCTGAGCCCAGTTGTCACTGCCGACCTCTCTTCCTCCTCGCTGCAGGCTCCATCCCCCAGGACGTCTTGTCTGCATTAGTGCTTAGTCAGTTTGGTTTCTCTCCATTGGCAGCAACACCCATGGCCAGGCCACCATCCTGGCTTCCCTGCATGACAGCCGTGGCCTCCCCACTGGTCATTTTGCACCCACTCCTATCCGTCCTTACAGAGTAATCATAGTGATCCTTTGAAAATGCAAATCTGATCAAACCATTTCTAGCTTGAAACACTCAGCAGTTTCCTAGGGCTCTAGGGAAAGCTCTGTGTCTTTAAGAGGCCTGACCCTGACCTCTCTCTGGCCTTATTTCCCACCTACCTCCCTGTCTGTGCACATGCCATCTCAGCGGTCCTTCATGGATGCTCCCACCTGCCACAGGATCTTTGCACATGCTGGTCTGGCTGCCCGAGCCTGCACCACATCCTTCAATGTCTCCTTTCCTCAACCTTCCTCTGCCCCCCTTGCACTGTGCTAGTGGGGCGTCTGCTGTTCTGCTGTCCTTTCTGTGTTGGGGGGAAATGTTAAGGTGGGTGATGCTGGTGGGAATGTTCTAGTAGAGAGGGAAGATGTGATGGCCTGAGAGAGAAGGGAGTGATGCAGGAGCAGTGAGAGAGGGGATGAGGTCCAGGACCCAAGGGCGAGGGTGGCATCATATGGGTAGACGGTGGTGTGTCTGCTCTAGCAGAAGGGAAAGTGCCACCTGTGGGAGCAGGTGCTGAGATGAGCAGACATGGTGAGAACCCTGACCCTTCTCTTCTGGTTGTTTCCATTTTCCATTTCCCATCCACGAGATGGGAAGCAGGATCATTACCGGAGCACGAGGAAGGGAAGGCAGGGTTGGAGATTTGAGAATGGAGGAAAGGAGTGCGTTTTTCCTTCCATGAAAGAATGGACCAGGCCCAAGACTCGAAGCATGTGTGTCTGGCCTTGAAAGTCCCTTTCAGATTCTGTGGTTTTCTCAGGCTGCATTTAGGGTGTGGCTGAGTCTGGCTGGAGGGTTGCCTTTAACCAGGGTGGGGGTCTGTGGGATAAGCACGAGAACAGGGGTTGGGGAGGTAGTGGTTTTGAAGATGGGCCAGATTCTAAGCTGGGGAAGGGGACAGGGGAGAGTGCTGGGGTCAGTGCATCAGAAGCCTGGGTGGGAGGTCAAGGAACTGTGGGAGTGGGGGGCTCATGAGAGTGAGCTGGAAGGCTGGGGCATGGGAGTCAGAAAGTGGATGCTGAGGATTGAGATTGTAGAGGGGTGTGGTGAGGTCATGTCAGGGTCAAGGATAAGACCATGAACTAACTGGGTTGGCTCAGGAGGTAGCGATGATAGTCAAAGTATCTAGCAACCGGGAAGTTCATCCCAGTTAACACAGAACAGAAAACTATACATTCACTTTTACTTTCTATATGCAGTCAAGTATGTATTAGGGACCTGCTTACCATGTTAAGGTTGATATGCAAAGGGTTCATCACACTATTCTGATAAACCTCAAATCATTAGTTGCTTTTTAGAAACTGATGGTGTGAGGCTCCTTCAAGCTGAATGATGGCCCTGCCTGGATCATGATTTGACACGGGGAACCATACCAGAAGCTTCCAACACTTCTCTGTTAGAGTAGGACTTGCTTCATCTCAGTGAGTGCAGAATTCTCTTCTACCCTGTCCCATGCCTTACGCTTCTCCCAGAAGGTAGCCCTCCATCCTGGGCAGCCCTGGAGGTGGGGAGGGATGCTTCTGGGGTTGGCGGAGTGGGGGACAGGGAGGAGAAGAGCAGGGACCTCAAAGGTAGTTCTCTAATGGGTGGTGGTGTGCACCCAGCCTGGCCCAGCTGCTCTGGCTGCAGGAAGGTTCTGTGCTTCTGGGGCCGTGACCCACCTTGGCAGAGGCAGGTGTGACTGGGCTGGGCCCACAGCTTGGAGAGCTGCAGGGCCTGGGGCACAGAGGAGATGGGGTCTCAGTGCCACCCCTCCTTGCTCAGTCTGCCCAGCCAGGAGCCACCCTTCGTGGCTGCACTTTGTGGGGCTCATTGGTATGCAGGATTTAGCAGGTAACAGCCAGTCACATAGGACTGGTACGTGGTGGCTGAGCAAGGTGGGCAAGGCCAGGTACCAGGAGGGTTGTCTGCCCGCTTGTGAAATCCAGGAGGGCTGCAAGCTGGCCTTGGACAATGAGGTGGGCCAGTGTTTCACTCCTCAAAGAGTGCGGGGGAGGGGATGCCCATGTTGGGAATGGCCAGGAGAGAGTCAGGGAAGAGAAGGCTGGGTGAGTTTCAGAGGGGCAGGGCTTTAGGTTATGAAGTGGTTATGAGGCAGTGAGGAGCAGGGAGGCGCCTACCACCTCAGGGGTGTGGGTGATGAAAGGCTCCCTATGAAGGATCACAAGGGAGTGGTGTCCTCAAGGGACAGCCGGCTTTCTGTCAGGGTGAGCAGAAAAGAGGAGAGGGCGCCTGGGTGGCTTAGGTGGTTGGGTGACTGTGTTGGGCTTAGGTCATGATGCTGGAGTCCCAGGATCGAGTCCTGTGTCAGGCTCCCTGCTCAGTGGGGAGCCTGCTTCTCGCTCTGACTCTCCTTCCTCTCATGTTCTCTCTCTCAAATAAATAAATAAAATCTTAAAAGAAAAGAAAAGAGGTTAGGAACATGGGGAGTTTGCTGACATCCAGACAAAATGCCAGGGAGCCCAGGGCCAGGGTTTGGAAGGTTGGGGGAGTTGGAGATTGGGTCAGATGGGGAGGTGAGAAGAGCCCCAAAGGACAGATGACTGGTAGGGAAGAATAACGGAGGTAAACCGGGGTCATGATGGGATTGGTCCCATAGTCCCTGAGGTTGATGGTGGCAGTGAGGTGGGAAGGATGAGCTGGAGACATAAGGGGTCTCCAGGAGCCCTTGGAGCTCTGTGGCCATGGACTCGTGGTCCAATTAAAGTGGTGCCCAGGGGCGCCTGCGTGGCTCAGTGGGTTAAGCCTCTGCCTTCGGCTCGGGCCATGATCTCGGGGTCCTGGGATCGAGCCCCATGTCGGGCTCTTTGCTCGGTGGGGATCCTGCTTCCTCCTCTCTCTCTGCCTGCCTCTCTGCCTACTTGTGATCTCTCTCTCTCTGTCAAATAAATAAATCTTTAACAGAAAATAAAGTGGTGCTGAGGTTCACGAAGGGGAGGTGGTTCCAGGGGCATTCAATCACTTTGGCTGGAGTTTAAATTTGGTAGAGCATCTGTGGGACACCCCAACAGTCAGTGAAGAGTGTGTAATCTTGCTTTCCTGATGCCAGCCTAGAGATCTGCTGTATTTCTTCGTGGATGGTGGTCATCAAGCCCAGAGGCTCATATGGCTTCAGCTGTAGATGGATCTAGGTGCTCAAAAATCTGGTATCTCTCTTTATCTCTGATTTTCCTCTCCGTTGGCTTCATCCTTAGACAGGCTTCTTTCCCCCAGGTAGGGACTAAGGGCTGCCCAAGTGCCTGGCACTGGGGTTAGTGGAGGGAAATCTAACCCGATTCCTGTCCTTCCGGGGCTCACAGTCCGGGGGAGGGAGAGAAGACAGCACAGAATTTACTAGAATGTAATACTATCTTAGAGAATCCATAAGGCCTTATGGGAGCCGAGTTGTTCAGCTAACATTTGTGTGGCACCAACTGTGTGCCATGCTCTGTGCAACCCGTTAAGGACACAGAGGAAAAAATACACCTTCTGTCCCCAAGCTCCTAGCAGTGTGTGGGGGAGATGGATGACACGTGTTGTGGCGAAGCAGAGCATGTCTGGGAGCATGCAGGAGGGGTGCACGTCCAGGTTTGTGAGTGCGTGCATGCGTGTGTGCATGTGAGTGCATATGTGCGTGTGTGTATGTGTGTGCGCGTGTGTGTCTCAGGGCATGATGAGGAAGTAGTGGGGGGTGAGAAGAGATTTCTAGGAATGGGATCAGCAAAAGGAAAGGCAGGGAAGCACTGGGCACACGAGAGGGCACAAACTATCTCAGGGGCTCAGGGAAGGGCCCCCAGAGCAGAGTTGGGGTACAAGGAAGCCAGCAGGCTTGCTCCAGCTCCCGGGATCTGCTTGTTGGTGCCTCTTCGTAACTTACAGGTGCAGCTGGAAACCAGCCACGGTGGGAGGATGTGCACTTCGAGAACTGGCATGTACTGTAAATCAATGTCCCCTTTCCCTGCTCGGAGAGCCAGTTGTTAAATACTTGTGAGCATACCACTGCAAGAAGGGCAACCTGCGAGAGGGGCTGGCTGGTGCAGATCCACAAATTCCAAGCGGGACTGGAGATTTCCAAGAAGATGGGTACTGTGTAGCGGCTCCCTGGGCAAGGGTGAGAGTGGGAGATGGTTGGCCAGGTCCCCAGGGGCTTGTGGGCCAGGCTGAAGGGAAGAGGGGGCGTCTAACCCCCCCATTCCCCAGAAAGACATTGGCTTTGAGCTATTAAGGATGAGGCTGTAGGGGGGACTCTCCCACCCTTGAACTATAAAGGATTATTCCACCCAGGGAATTATGAAATCTGTACTGCACCCCGCCCCAAAGGACAGCAGTGCTCCATCGACCCCAAAGCTAAAGGACTGAAGGCCAAGTGGAGACAGAAAAGCCAAGGGCTGTGCCTCGGGCTGCCGCAGCTCTGCTCCAGGAATTTGCCCTCAGACTGGAAATTTCAGCTTGCAGGTATTAAGTAGTTTAAAGGAGGTTTCATCAGCTTTGTAGAAAACGCATTCATATCTCACAACACCAACTGCTGTCTCATTTCTTTGAGATACAATAAGCTCTTCATAAACCTGGTCATTAGGGGCTGAACAGACGCTGTTTTATTTCCCACATATTCATGAGAAGCTGAGGGAACAGCGCGGAGCTGGGCGGGTGCACGGAGGGAGGGGGTGAGGCAGCGGCAGGAGGCTGGCTGGCTAAGTAATTTTTTAAGTGAAGCAAATGAAGGGTTTGGAGGGAGCTGCTTTCTCTGTTTTAAACCTTTGCTGCTCCTGGCTTTTCGCTTTGCTGGCAGGGCCCTCCCTGCCGGCAGGGATTCGGGAGACCTCGGGGTGGGTGGGCAGTGCCGGGCTCCTCCCTGGCCGGAACCCCAGCCCCCTGGCGCAGCGCCGGTGACAGCTGGTGCTGGAGGGTTTGAAGCCTGTGTGGTTGTCCCGGAGTCTGCTTGTCGTCCATGCATTCATTGGATTGTTCAGAACGCCTACTATGTGCCAGCTCCCGTGTAGTCACCGGGCAGGGTGAGTGTAGGGTTAAGGTGTCTGGATGCCTGCCGTCCTTCCGCGACTCTGCCCTTTCTGTATGGTCTAAGCGCTCACCTCCCAGAGGTGCTGAGCCCAGCAAGAGTCCTTGTTCCTACAACCTCCAGGTGTGTCCTGTCCTGATGCTTGTTCCCACAGCTACTTTGTAAGTTCTTTCCATCTGATGCGGGAGAAGAGGCTGGATTCTAGACTCCAAAAGATCTGCCTTCTAAGCCCAGCTCTGCTACTATTAGCTGTATGGCCTGGAGCTAATTACGTGACTTCTCTGTGCCTGTTTCCTTAGCTGCAAAATAGAGATATTCATCCCTGCCACATGGGGTGATTCTAAGAATGCAATGAAATAGGAGAAGTGAAGTTCCCTAGTGTGGTTCCTAACCCAGAGCAGGCACTCACTGAATGTTTTTCTTTTTCAAATGACGCCTCCTTCAGGAAGCCTTTCTTGATTGCCTTGGACTGGAAAGATTCCTTCCCTTTCTGATGGGCCTCTGCTTCTTTCTCAGATTTTTTTGTTTAAAGATTTTATTTATTTATTTGGCAGACAGGGATCACAAATAGGGCTGGCAGAGAGAGGGGGGAAGCAGGCTCCCTGCTGAGCAGGAAGCCTAATGCAGGGCTCCATCCCAGGACCCCAGGATCATGACCTGAGCCAAAGAAAGAGGCTTTAACCCACTGAGCCACCCAGGCACCCCTGTTTCTCAGATTTTAATGGGTATGGGAATCATCTGGGGTTCGTGTTAAGTCAGATGCTAACTCAGTGGTCTGGGGTGGGGTCCGAGACTCCATTGCCTGCAAGCGTCCAGGTGGCGCTGATGCTGCGGCATCTCCTATGGACCACACTTGGGGTTGGCTAGCGAGGCTTTCAAACACTTTGTGTCTGTTTTGATCAGAGTCAGTGTTCTGGTATCCTTGGAAATAAGGAGCTGCGAGTCTGTAAGCTCCTAGGGGCAAAGTTTCAAGAGCTCCTCAAATATATCCTATTTCCCTTGGTTCTCAGATGCTCACATGCACATTTCAGTGTTTCTGAAATTGGAACCTTATAGTTGAGGGGCTCATTTTTTCTCCTGAAGAATCATTATTACATTGATGGAGTGTCTTAGAATTAATGATAAGGGCTGCATGACAAATGTTTATTGAACAAATGGACAAATAAGTCTGTGTGTGTGTGAGTGTGTATATGTGTGAACACACATGCCTGTGGGCAGGGAATGTACTCCACATTTCCATCCTCCTAAATGAGATGAACACTATCCCAACTATTAGAACCCCTGGGGCACCCGCAGCTTTTGCACCTGTCTTATTAAAAGCCTTACGGAAATTTGTGTATATCCCATGATCCAGTGATTTCTCTTAGAAATTTGCCTTGGAGAAACCCATGCATGTAGGCCCCGGGGTGTGTGTGTGTGTGAGAATCTTCCCAACAGCCCAGGTGTAACAGCGAAACGCCGGCAGCAACCCACATTTCTACGGTCGGAA
This sequence comes from Taxidea taxus jeffersonii, assembly GCA_003697995.1. NCBI lineage: Eukaryota > Metazoa > Chordata > Mammalia > Carnivora > Mustelidae > Taxidea > Taxidea taxus. The sequence goes on along the minus strand of ML100458.1, from coordinate 132,720 downwards.
GAATGATAACACCTTGGAGTATACTGATCAGACTAGATATTACACAGCAGTGAAAATGAGTGGCTCACGGCTATCCATGTCAACACGGACGAATCCCACCCTAGGCAGAAAATCAAGCTGCAGAAATGTATACAAAGTAGGATTCTATTTTCAAGAAGGTAAAAACTTGCCGACCCGGGCCGTATAGATCGTTTAGAAATACGCGTTTGGTAAATCCCGGGCAGGCAAAGACACAGGCAATTCAAGAGAGTGTGGGGGTGTGGGGGCGGCGGCAGGGAGGGCCCAGGATGGCTTCAGTGTGCGGAAGGCTCTAGCTCCTAACCTGGCGCGGAGTATGCAGGGTCTTATTCTATAGTTCTTCTCTACGCCTGGAGCACTGTGTTTTTTAGGTCTGGCCACCATTTCACCCGTGCAGAGGGCTTCCGGGAACCTGCACGTTCACGCCGAAGCAGGTGGCCACGTGACTGAGTTCTAACCAATGGGGTGTAAGCGGAAGTGGTGGGTGGGACTTCCGGGAAAAGGGCAGCTTCGCGTGGGAAGCGCTCTTGGTGGGAAATGATCTTGGTGGGCTTGTGGGCTGGTTGCCGCCTTGCACCGCGAGACCACCTTGGGCATGGAGAGCTGCACCACGGTATAAGCAGCATGAGGCGCCTGGGCCACGCCACCACGGAGCCACACCAGTGCAGGGCATCTTACCTCCAGAGTTGAGTGATGGAGGAGAAGGAAACCACCCTTTATAATTTTAGTTTATCAAAGAAGCCCTGGGAGCCAAGCCTACTCCTAATGAACCTAATCATACATGTTAAAATCGTCTTTTCTATGGATTTGATACGAGACAGTTTTAGAAGGCAGCTCGTTGAACAACCTCAGTGCTCGCATACAGCAAGTGCTCACTACGTATCTATAGAGTAATTGAACGGATGAATGAGTGAAGAGGTGTCTCAGTGTTCCTCCCTGTGTCCTTGTTCGGGATGACCTTCGCTCGCGACGATGCCAGCTGTGGCGGTGGGTGAGGGAAGGCGGGGCATGGCAGTTAGCAGGTCTTGGACAGAGGGAGCGGGGAAGGAGGGGCAAGGGTGGGGGTTGACCTTAGGCAGGAAGAATGTAACAGAGTCTGGTGAAGACCAGCAGGCCCGCTTGGAGACGGGGTTGGCCCAGCGATGCTGGAGGTGGTCGTTGTCAGGGCCCTCTACCCTGTGGACTGATATGAGCCTGACTTCACTAAGACTGATGGGGTAGGAGCTGGGTCCTGAACTTAAGCACCCTCATCCCAACTTTGTTCCCCGCCCCCCCCCCCCATATCTCCTTCCCACAGCGTTAACACTGGAGCAGGCCTTGGACACAGGAAAACCTCTGAAATGCTTCACAATGTGATGGAAAGCCTGTTCTAGATGAGGTTAAGGACCCTCCTCACAGGTAAGGAAACAACCTAAAATGTACTCTTTGAAGTAGACATGTAGGCTTGGGTGTTGTCATAGGCCGTGAAGGAATTTTCTCAAAATACAGTTCAATTAGTTCATTTCCCTATTATTAGGGAGGAAGCGATGAAGGTCAGCAGCTAGCCTCAGAGTCTGGAGACGGGCTGGGTTTGTATCCCAGTTATACCACTGGACCTCTCTGAACCTCAGTCTTATCTGTGAAATGAGGAGGCTGTGGGACCTGCCTGATAGCCTTGTAAGAATTACCTAAAGCACCGTACTGAGAGGGCTTAGCGCAGTGCCTGGTACCTAGTAGATGCTAGGTAAGTGGTAGGTGCGAGTGCCTTTGCTGGGCTCCATGCTGGGGGGGCACAGATGGATCACACGACAGTCCCTGCTCTCAGGAAGCTCGCAGTCCAGCCAGATAGAATGGTGATTACACTACCAAGATGTCAAGATAGTTCCCTGGTGGAGGCATGCGCGGGGCGTATGGGAACCCAATACACATGGATCCTATGAAACTGAATTGTTCAGATGATTCTGTCAAACCCAGAGCCCCAGAAGCAGGTGGGTATTGAATAAATATTGTCATGTGCCAACAGCTCTGTGTTCGTCTTGATAGGCCTTGTGGTGTGGTGGAAAGGTGGCCTTGCCACTTAGGGCACTCGAGTTTGGCTCCCTTTCTGTCATTTGTTAGTCGTGTGACCTTGGGCAAGCTGTACATGTTTTGACTCAAGTCAGTATGTTGGCCAGTTCTTGAACTTTCCCTGAGTGTCTGCCAGGTATGGGAGTTGAACTGGGCACCATGATAGAGAGGAGATTGGTACAGCAGGATTCCCTGTCCCCAGCATCTGAGTCCAGGAGGCACAGGACAAATAATTAACTTGCATGACTCATTAAAGTTAGCGCTTTACATTTAGTCCTCAAGAAACCCTTTTATTTCCCATTTAAACATTATGGGGATGGAGGCACGGAGGTAGAGGAATGCATCTGAGGCTTCACTGCCAGTGTGAGTGAAGGAGCTGAGATCGGACTCTAGGCAGTGGGTTTCTAGGTGATTCCTGAATGATATTGCTACAGCAGAGCGTGGGGCACTGGAGGGTGGGCGGAAAGGTGCGCGGCTCAGTCTGGGTGGTGGTGGGTTGCCAGGAGGGCTTCTTGGAAGAAGCCCCATCCCAGATGAGCCATGAAGGGTAAGTAGAAATTGGCAGATGAAAGGCAGAGCAGACATGCTGGGGAGAAGAAGAAGGCTTAACCAGAGACAGAGGACAGGATCCTGAGGCCAAGAGCCTTCGTCTTTCTGAAGGACAGATGGTTGTGCTGGATATAATCGTGTGTGTGTGTGTGTGTGTGTGTGTGTAACCAGTTGGGAGAGATAGTGGCTGCAGTCAGATTACTCCAGGCCTAATAAGCCATTCAAAGTATGAATTAAGGAGCCATGGGGTGCCACGGAAGGGTTTTAAGCCGGGAGTTCATGTGACCAGACTTGTGCGTTAGGATGTCGGTGCTGGTGGCCAAGTGGGGACCAGGCAGGAGGGGTGAGACTGGAAACCACCAGCCCCATCAGAGTCACCAGGGCCTCTTGCCTGGATCACTGTGGCAGGTGTCCAGGGGAGAGAGGGAGGCGGCCCAGGCAGGGTGGGGACGGGAGGGCTGGGGAGAAGGGGTGAAGTCAGCTGAGATCTGTGTTTATCTGTCAAATGGGGACATGGCCCAGTCCTGCTTCCCTGATGGTGTAAGTGAAGACACGAAGTGAGAACTTATAAACCCACTTGGTAAATTGTAAACCCGGTGCCGAAGTGCAGGCTGGCTGCAGGGCATCCTGCAGTGAACGAAACGGCTCGCCATGCGCCTCTCCCCTTACAGACGCTCCCATTCCCTGGACACATCGTTGCTCTGAAGCTCACTAGTTGTGCAATGTTAGGCAAACCAGCCACGCCTCTGCCTCCTCTGACACACGGGCTAAGGTTATTGTGAACACGAACGAGATCGTGCCGGAAAGTGCTGGATGCCATGCCTGCCACGTAATAAATGCTGGAGAGGGGTGCCTGGGTGGCTCAGCAGGTTAAAGCCGCTGCCTTCGGCTCGGGTCATGATCCCAGGGTCGTAGGATCGAGCCCCGCATCGGGCTCTCTGCTCTGCGGATAGCCTGCTTCCTCCTTTCTCTCTGCCTCTCTGCCTACTTGTGATCTCTGTCTATCAAATAGATAAATAAAATCTTTAAGAAAAAAAAATATATGTATGTGTGCTGGAGCCGGAAGGCCCAAGTTCACATTTAAAAAAAAAAAAATAAAAAAAAATAAATGCTGGAGAAATACAGATCCCTACAGGGATAGCATCTCTTCTGCTCCCCCATACACCAAGATCCTGGGGCCCGGCTGCCCGGACATGTCCCTCAGACATTTAGGTAGCTTTCATGAAGGTCTCCAATATGTTGTCCAGATTCCTCCATGGAGTGAAAAATGCCAGAGTCCTCTCCTGCTTTGTATAATCCACCTTAAATTTCTGACAACAGTTTTCCCCAAGCCCCCTTCAGTTCGGTTTCACTGCTTAGGCACATTCAGTTCCATGGCAGAGATCCAGGCCAGAGTGGTCAAATAGACTCTAAACCATTGACCCACGAGGACGTAAACGTTTTATGTGATGAGGAGCCATAGGACCTGGGATACCCATCCACGCACACTCGCTTCCGAGCCAAACACACTCCCTCACTTGGAAATATGCAAGACTCCGGACACCTGTGGCACAAAGGGCAGACATCTGGAGAACCAGACATTCCCAGCTATGTTCAGTGGGACCCAAAGCTTTTCACCTTCTCTGCTCACATGCTCCTCTCCCAGCTATGCCCATCTTGGGAACTCATTTGCCCTTGTCCCTTTGCTCACCTTTGCTTACAGCTTCTCACCCAGCAGAATCAAGCTCTTTCCTCTTCTTCACCTAAAACAATACCTGCTTTATTGCGGAGGGACAGCTGGGAGCCATGGGTGGCGTGCACAGGTAAGGTCCAAATCTAAGAGGCACTCACTTTTGGGTTGTGGGGGTGCAGTGAGCACCTCCTTTAGTTTTGCACCTCAACCTTGCCTGGTCTTGTGTAGGGCAGGAGATGTCAGGTCAGTACCTGGTCGAGTGTGGTGGTTTTCAGAACTGCCTCCCAAGGTAGTGAGCTGCCTGTCACTGGAGGCATTCAAGCCACAGGTGGCAGCTGCCTTTTAGGGATGCTGAAGAGGGCATTTCTTTAATAGCTGGGAGGTGGAATAGATGATTTTGAGTGGGGGTCTTCTACTCCCTGGAAGCTAGGATTTAAGGAGCCTTTCTTGATGGCACATCTCAGAGCTGGCTCTTTCCTTCCAACTCTGCTTTTACCTCCAAGACCACTCATGTGGCTGTCAGCCACAGGCTGCCTCATGACAGCTCCTGTACAGCTGGCCTGTCTTGTTATTTCGGATTTCACGAGTTTGTGTGTCATTTTCCTAATAGCGTTCTGCACGCATCAAGGACAAGGATTGAACTGCATACTTTCCATTCTCCCGGTGGGTATAGGAGACTCTCTGCTATTCACTGAGAATCCTGTCTGTGCCAGTACTGCATGTCTCACCTGATTCAATTTTATCAGCTGGTTGGGTAGGTTTTATTCATGAGCCAACACTACAGGTGAGGATGTGGAGGCTTGCAAAGCTTGGCAAGTGTGAGCTAGTGCATGAATATTACCTAGTTTCATAGAAGCTCAGGACTGATGCTGTCAGAATGGCTGGGTGTATAGCCTTGGGCAAGTTGCTTAACCACCTTGGGCCTCAGTTTCCTTTCTGTAAAATGGGATAATAGACATTATCTATTCCAGAGTTTCTGTGGGTTAAATGCATTTAATGCACAGGTAAAGCTCTTAGAACAGTGTGCGTTGTGAGCTGTAAGAACACGTGATCTATTATTACTGTTGTCAGAGGAGTGGTGGGTGTTGTCATGTCTAGAAAAGAGAACGGTCAGAACTCGAGCCTTAGTTTGGCAAGGTCACCCAGGTCGGAGCTTCTAATTCCTCAGAACTGTCTGCTCCATGTAAGAGAGAGAATTCTGCCCAGGGGGGCATTTGTAGAAGAGGGAAGGTGGGTCTCCCAGGAGTCTAACCGGCAGGACTCAGTCCCCTAGAACTTGATCGCCTTTGGGAAAAGTGCGAAGAGAGTTCTCAAAACCACAAAGCTAAAGACGAGACTTGGTCTTTATTGAGCCATTCATTGATTAAACACATCGGCAGCCTTCTCTGTGCTAGGACGGCACTCTGCTAGGGAAGCAGGGAGGGATGAAAACACTGGAATCTGCTCCGAAGCCTTCAGAATCTGGGGGCGGGGGTGGGGGGAGGACAGGGAGTAGACCCCGTGAGCCCCAGCCCCCCAGAGCCAGCTTGTGCACAGAGTGGGGGCAGCCGAGATAGTGGGGGCCGCCTCCAGCCTCTCCACTGCAATCCCCGGGAGGAAAGGATTCTGGGGAGGATGAGGAAAATTACTGAGAGGAGTTGCAGCTGATCTAGACAGCTCAGTGAGGCCTCCCGAGATCAGGAGGAAGGCAGGTGTGTCCAAGAGCCTGGGGCAAGCTTGGGGCAGGGGGACCACCAAGCCACTCCTCCTCTGACCGCCAAGGCAGAGGGAGAGCAGGTTGCTGGTTGACTGTTAAGAGTAGGATTTCGGTTGCTGTGGGGGAGGTGCACGCTGTTTGCATTTCTGTCACTTAAAACAATGTGGTGTTGTGACACTCCAGAATCTGAAGATAAATGTTTAATAAAAGGATTCAATTTGAGATGATGTCAGAACTTAATTAAATCCACAACGCACAGAGGGCTTTGCAAGCCCTTTGGTTAGGAGCTCCTTCTGGGGCCTGGTGTGTGTGGCACAGGCAAGGGGCTGGGTGGGCTGCGAGGGCTGTGTGGGCTGCATCGGCTGGCCCCTCCCAGCCTTGAGGCCTACGGTCTACAGGTCCCGGTGCAGAGGCCCTGCTTTTGGCTTCTCTGGGAGAGGGGCTGCAAGGTCCTGGCTCTTCTGGGCCAGGGAATCTGCATTTGCAGGATTGGGGCTAGGGCCTGTGACCTGATAAAGGGGTAAATGAACTTGACCTACCTCAGGCTCAAGGCCATGACCCTGGGTCAGGGGAGGACACCTCAGAGGAGGCCAAACTTGCACGGGGGAACTGACTTGGAGCCCACATGGCCTTGAGTCCAGTGACATTGAAGGTCAAGGCTGCTGAAAACTGGTAACCAGTCAGGTTTTTGTCCCAGGCAGGGCTCACAGTCCGCACATGTGTACTGATATCCCTATGCTGGATGTCAGATATCGGTCAGGAAAATGACTGCTGTCCAAGCACCCCCAAATCCCCCTTCTCCCTCTGCCCTGGCCATGCTGGCCCCTTTTCCAGGACCTCCTGGACAACCCCCCCCACCCCCCTCCCGCCTCCAGCAAATCAAGGGTTGGAGCCTGATGCATGAGTGTCTCCAGGATGCTGTCCTCCCATCAGAACCAGTGTCCATATTCTGGCTGGTCAGGCTGCCAGACCTCCCTACAATATCACTCAATTCCAGCCTGTAAAAATGACAGCAGTCTGGACAGCAAGATGTTAGAGACCTAGGAGTCTGAGCTTTGGAGTCAGACCCCTGCCCCCCCCCCGAATTCGGGAGCCACTAGGAACTGGATTAATAGTCCAAGCTTCCTCTGCAAAAAGAGTTTATCACACATACGTCAAAATGCATGAAGATCAAAGAACATAAACAATGTGGATGGTTCCAGAGTATAGCAGTGGGCACTTTAGATCCAAACTCCAGCGATCCAAGTTCAAGCATCAATGGGATGTTTTTAAAGGGTGTAGAATGCAGAATTGTGAGAGTGAAATATCTGGAGCACACTGTCTAGGTTCAAATCTCTGCTCTTACCCTGCTGGCCATGGCCTTGGGTGAGGAGTGTTGCTTCTGACCTTTGCTCTGTCTGGTACATGAGCTAATAAATATTTCCTGGGTTGTTGGAAGGATAAGTAACCTGATAGACTTAGGACAGTATCTGGTGCAAAGAAGGAATTCAGTAAATGTTAACTGTTGTTATGTCATTATTATGTAGAGTTCCTGGCATATAGTAGGTGCTTAATAAATGGTAGCAGGTACAACCACTTGGAGTCTAGTCCTTATCAGGGCTCTTCCTGGCCTTTATCACCATGTTTCCCTTACTGTTTTTAGTTCCCCAGATATCATAACTTCTTGGAGGACAGAAGGCCACCCCATAGCAGTGTTTCTTCCCTTATCCTGCTACACAGGTTGACATCTGCCCGGTTATTTGACTGGTTGTATCCTTTACCAGGAACACGCACATCCAAAGAACACCCTCCTTGTACCCTCTCAATTTTTGTCTCCCCAAATGTGCCACATCTGCCACCCTCTAGCTATGACACTACCTAGTAGACACCCATACATTCTAAATCAATGCATGAATGGGGTGGGGGGACCCAGTCCAAGGATTCCTTTTGTCACAAGCTTGGGACAGGTTGCTTTTCACCAGCGGTTTACCAGCTGCAGAAATTTTATCAGTTAGATGTGCCTTCTTCTATTAACACTGCAGTTTCCAAAGTGTGTTTTGCTGATGCCCACCCAAGAGATGCTGGTAGGGGATACACCATACTAGGATTCTGTTGTCAAATAGGTTTGGGAAGTGTTGGGTGAAATGAGATTGAACAGGTGTCTTTACCATTGGGCTTTTCAGAGTCTTGGCTCTGCTAATGGCATCATCAAACCCTGATGGGAGAATATAGTGCTCGGCCCTTCTGAGGCTGAGTTCACTACAGACTGCGTGTGTGCATGTGCGGCTTCTGTCTCACGGCGCTGGGTTCCTCCCATCATCTTTTGGGCAACACTGCACCGAATGAATCTTGGAATTTCTAGCTATGCTTTCATGGAGAGCAGAGGGTCGTGAAAAAGTAAGGTACAGACATTTCCAGCACCTTTTAATCCTTTGTGTGCTAGTGTGGAAGGCTTTTTACACGTTTTTGTGCCTCTGCTATGTCCTTTTGGCATCATTTGACCCAGCCTAGCACTCTAGCCTCCTGATATGCCCTTTTCCCTGGGCACCTGAGATAGCCCTGTTGCTGTTTTTTCCTGCTCATTTCCATAGTCTTTCACAAGCTCCCCTTCCTCTGATTATCTTTTAAATTTTGGTGTCCTTGGGACTCTCCCCTTGGCCCGTTCATGGCTCCTTCTATAAAAGTTCCTTGGAGCCCCTCATCTTATGGCTTCAGTTTCCCTCTGTGCAGTGACAGCCGAGAATCTGTCTCTCTCCCAGACCTGTCTCTTAGCCATGATTTCACAGTGCACTGGTGTCCCCCCAGAAATACCCACAGTTACATGAGCCTTAGCCTGAACTCACTCCTTTTCCCACAGACCCTCTTCCCAGAGGCTCTCTCTTCATCTAGCTGGTTTCCCAAGCTGCAAATCTGGGAGTCGTCCTTGATGTTGACCTCTCCATCCCCAGTCTGGTCTAACCTCTAATTCTTTAACAGGTCCCGGAATTACCCATGCCTTAGACAAGCCCACCACTGATTTTCCCCGCATTATTAGAACAGCTCCAAGCCCCAGCTGACTTCCCTACCTCGCTCATGCCCACTTCAATCGACTCCCCACTTTGTAGCCACTATGACTTGCAAAAGACTAAAGCTAGGCTTGTCTTGTGTGCTCAATGCCTCCCTGTTTCCTCCAGTATAGGGTACAGATGCTTTAGCAGGGCCGGTGAGATCCATGGTAATGTGCTGCTGCTTCCCTCATTGCTCTTCAGAATTTACTCACCAGCCATCCTGAGCGGCCCTGACTCCCACCATCCACTGGACACTTTCTCGTTAGCCTTCCACCTGGACTCCCTCACCTCTCCATCCTCTGTGCCCATTCCCTCCCTGCCTCCTATTCAAGCTTCCACTCTCAGTTGACACAAAATTTCCTCTAGGAAGGAAGGCTTCCTTCAGGTCTGCTTTTCCTCTCAAGTTCCCAGAGAGCTGCCAGCCCCTCTTCTGTTTCATGCAGCCCCTCACCGCACTCTGCACTAGCCCATTCTGTAAAAGCCCCTCGTTGGCCAGTGTCCTTGCCAAGCCCCTCCATGGGAGTGAAGCCTTTTCAAAATCTGTTGTGTTTACCATCACATCTAGAGGCAAAAGGTAGCCTGCCCAACTTCTGTGTCTCCAGAGGTACATGTGCACAGTGTGACCCTTGCCAGAGAGCACGGAGGGTGGGAGCAACAGGTAGTGGGGACAGGCGCATCGATCGCAGTGGGTTTTGCTGGGCTCTCCTGAGTGCTGGTGGAGGGAAGAAGGTACAACTATTGACTCAGTGAGATTTGGGGCTTTTCTGTGGTTCGCAGAGATCTGTTTGTCCCTCACCAGCTGTGCTGTGAAATTGGGAACACAGACATATGGCTCGGACCTACTGCACAGGAATGGGTCGGGGGAGGCTTTGGATCCTGGAGGCAGAACCTGTTTCTCCTCCTCCAGCTTCTCTCGGGCCTCCCCTCACCCCTTGAGCAGTGTCAGACGGACAGCAAGGGCCTTTGTCACCAGGCACCATGACTCGGTTTGCTTCCTGTCTCCCTTGTTAGAGGATGCCTGTTGTCGGAGCATTCCCGAGGTCTCCCTGCTGCCCAGCAAGGGCGTTGGCTTACACCAGGCACTCAGGGAAGGTCTGGGGAATGAATGAATGGAACACTGTGCTCACAGCCCTATGCCAACGACAGCACATAAACCCCCATCTGACTGTCCAGGAGGGAAAGCGTTTGCATAAGATTGGCTGTGATGGGCTAGAGTCTCACACTGAGAAGACCTGGTGAGCAGACTGCATAGATTGGCGCCCACTGTATACATTTTATGCATCTCATTGGTACCATGCCCACAGGGCCCCAGCTGGCTTCGTGGGGATGGACTCCTGTCCTCTGCTGCCACTCTGTCCCATTCCCCTGGTTCCAGCCACACTCCAGCCAGTTTGTCCTTAACTGTACCAAGCAGGCTTCCTCTACAGGGCCTTTGCACCTGGGGCTCCGTGCCTGCAATGCCTTTACCATGCATCCACATGGCTGCCTCTCTTGCTTCATTCCCGTCTCTGAACAAAAACTGTCTGACTGTTATCCTCTACTCCCTTAGCTGAATTTCTTTTACTTCTTATTTAATCACTAGTTGATGTCTGGTCGCCTTTTTATTGCTTAGGTTTTGACTCTCTGTCTCCCTCATTAGATGGGAAGATCCACAAGGGTAGGGCTTTACTTGGTTCATTCTATAAAAGTTCCAGTGTTTAGGGGCGCCTGGGTGGCTCAGTGGGTTAAGGCCGCTACCTTCGGCTCGGGTCATGATCCCAGGGTCCTGGGATCGAGCCCCGCATCGGGCTCTCTGCTCTGCGGACAGCCGCTTCCTCCCCTCTCTCTCTGCCTCTCTGCCTACTTGTGATCTCTGTCTATCAAATAAATAAATAAAATCTTTAAAAAAAAAAAAAAGTTCCAGTGTTTAAAACAGTGCCTGGCACATAGCAGGTGCTCAGTAAATACTTGTGGATTACGTGAATAGATCTTGTTTGTGCTCTGATGTAGCCTTCTACTTTCTAAAGAAATAATGCCAGCTGAGAAATCAGTTAAAAAGACTTTACCGGCACACTGCATTTAAAAGTAAGAAAATATTCGTCCCTCTCCTTGCCCCCATTTATTCTTCACCACTACCTAGGTGGCTGGTAGAATTTTCATGTCCCATTGTCCTAACCAGGGCTCAGAAAAATAGGCACCTGCCCAAAGACTCCAAATCAGATATCTCCTGAATGACAATATCCTTGAATCACTTAAATTCTTGTGTTGATGGCTTCCCCACTTCTGATAAAGAAATAGGAAAAGTATGTGCCTTCCAATTTGCCATGAAGGAGCTGATTTGGTCAAGTGCTCAGAGAGGAGGCTGACACATACGAAGAACTCTTTAAATGAAGTTATTGTTGGGTTATTCTCCCATTGAATTTTTATTGAAATTTCCCCATATTAGAATTCCATCCTTGGATTTCTGATGTATTTTTCATGCAGTCGCATTGGAGATTTATGTTAAAATAGTTGCCTTTTACTCTTGAGCTTTATCCTGGTAAGGCTGTGCCATAGAAACTAGAGACTTATGATTCACTAGATTTTATTGTCTCCAGTTCATGTTACTCTGTCTTCCCGGTGAGTAAGTCTCTAAAGGTGAGAGTGTCACTATTAGAAGGCTGGGTGAAGCATTATGCCTTCTCTTTCCCATTTGGATCCGTGATCCATCAGAGACTGATTTTTTTTATGTATGGTGTGAGGTAGGGGTTGCCATTCACGTGGTCCCCATGTGCATATCCTGTTGACACAGCGCCATGTGTCCCATTAATTTGGCCTCCTGGATTCGTCATGGAACCCTCTCATGACGGTTTGAGTCTCCCATGTTCTTCAAGGCACAACTAAAATCCTTAGTAAAGTCTTTCCTTACTAATTCGTTATTCAGTTATTGCATCACGACTTACTTTCTACACTTCTTTATATATTTATTTGATATTCGTTTTAGGTGTTGTGCTGGGCCTTGGGGATGCTAAGCAGTGGGGAGAGAGTGAATGAATCAGAGGCCATCCTTGCACTCAAGACATACCTAGGCTGGTGGGAGAGCAAGTTATGGCACATGTGGAGGGTACCAGGAAGAAAAAGTTCTAAGAATCCTGGAGATGGGTACCAAGGACCTGAACCGAGGTGGGCTTTCAGTGAGTTTCTCCCTGAGGAAGCCACATTGAGGTGAGGGCCTGAAGGATGACCAGGAACTAGCTAGGCAGAGGACAAGGAAGTGGGGAGATCGATGTTCCCCCGTTGCCTAGTCTTTTAGAACACCAGGGTATTTACTAGTCTGTCTTTGTGTTGCATGTCTTATCTGTCTGTCTGGATGGGTATTTCTTGGGGGCTAGGAACAGAAACAGTTTTTTTAAAAAAAGTTATTATAGAGCCTAGCATAGGGCTGGAAGCAACGTAGGTACTCACTGTAAATTCTTTGATGGTAGGTAGAGTTATTATGCCAACCTAGTCTTGTTGAGAGTGCTGTAATCTGGGCAGTTGCACAAGGAGGGACTTGAGGGGGGCCAGTACAGGGGCTTTGGAAAGCAGACAGACCTCATGAGAACCCTAACTTTGTCACCAGCTAGTTCGTGTTGAGCTGCTAACCAAACCCATTTGAGTGTTGGTTTCCTCCCCTGAAAAAGATGTCTAATCATAACGACCTCATGGGCTTATTGTGGAGATAAAAGGAAGAAATCTGTGTAAAATCCCAACCCTTGGTCCTGAGTAGGTGTTCAATAAAACACCAGTCTCTTTTCCCCTCTCAAATGCAAATGGTAAGGTGCTGTGGAGGGAGGGATATGGGCTTGGGAATTGGACAGTCCAAGGACCGAGCTGTGCCTTCCTTCATCGCCCTTCTGCTCAACCTCTCTGAGCATATTTGTTCACCTCTAGTTGGGATAATAGCTCCTGCTTTTGAGGATTTCTAAGGAGATGAGTTGAGATCATTTATGTTGAACACCTGCCACCTTCTGGGGTCTGGTAGCTCTGTTAGCCGTCAGTCTAAGATTTAGAAGCCTGTATGTTTCAGCTGCTTGCTCAGAGTGCGAGCATGAGAGCCTCGCGGTGTGTCTCTGGCCACAGCAGCTGACAGGTACACATGCACTGCAAGACTGTCCCTGAGTTTTAAAAGGTGGCCGGAAGCCGTCCTCCGTGGAGGTGGAGGGCAGAGGGAAGGGACAGGTAGAGTGAATCTTGAGCTGAGTGCTGGTGACACCTGGCGGCCTTTGGATGGGCTCCAGGACTCTGGGCCCGGGCCACTGCCGGCCTCTCCTCTTTGCTCCCTTGGGTTTTGGAAGGGCTGAGCTCCCCTTTCTTCCCGAAGAAGAGCCTGCTGCCATATGGCTGTGTCTTCAGCTGGGCTGGAACCCGGGTGGAACCCAGAGGAGCAGCCAAGTGTGCCTGCAGGGGCCCCTCGGAGGCAGCTGCTCCTCCGCTCCATCCCAGGCTGCAGAGGCTGCCCTGATTTGCTGCCAGGTCTGCTCCCTGCCCTCTCACCAGTGACCGGCTTTCCCCTTCCTGGGGAGACAGGTGGCAGCTATTTGGGCTGCGTCTCCCTCCTCCTCGCTGAGTTGTCACACAGAGTGGATGTGGTTGCTCTCCCTGGTCTAGCCTCCACTTTTGAAAGAAGGAGAGAAGCAACAGAATGCCGTGCAGATGGGGAGAAAACTTAGAGGAAAGGGCCGGAAATTCACTCTTAGGATCTGCTGCATGCCTGGCACTTTCCACAAAAGATCTTTTAAAAGTCTTGCGACCAGTTTGCAGGGTGGTGCAGTGTCATTATTCCCGTTCAGGTGGGGAAACTGAGTCCCAGAAAGGTTAATCAGGGATTAGCCAAGATCACGCAGTGGCTGTGGCACAGCTAGGACTTAACCTCTGTTCGGTGAGGCCCCCAGATCTGTGCTCATTGCATTGCATTGGGGTTTCTCAAACTCCACTAGTGTAGGGCTGTAGTAAATGCACAGAAGTCTCATGGTTCTGCAGGATGACAGATTTTTAAAAAGTCTGATGTTTGAACTGTAAAAGCACATAATTGCCAGGTTGCAAATGTCTATGTGTGCAGCCCGAGTTTACAGGTCTTACACAATCGTAAAATGTAAACGAAACTGCCAGGGAACTACGGAGTTGCAGTACTGATCGAATTAAAATCAACAGCCCCGATTTAACGTGTTGGAGGAAGTTGTTTCGCCCAGGCCTCTCTTGAGCTCATTATGCCTTGGCCTGGACACGCTGAGTGAGTGAGTACTCCATTGTCGACCGGTGTTTTCACGGTGAATCATCCCAAGGCCCTCCTCCTTGGCCTCCTAAACCATCCCAAGGCCTCCTAAAGGCCCGGGTTCACGGGAGCCCGTCATCCACGTTTGCTTCTTCTCCTTTCTATTGGTCTGTGACAACAAAGGGGTACATTTCCTCCCCAACGACACTACTTTAGCGAGAGCCAAGTCTCAAGTCATCAGATAATTTCAAAGAGAGCAATATTCTGCAAACAGACTATTTCCATTGAATGGAAGAGAGAAGTTTATAATGGAGCTGATTTCAAGCTGATTGCGGGTCGAGGTCACTTGAAAGTCGGACCCGCGTGCCTCTGGAGGCTGGGTATGTTTATCAGCTGTTACAAATTAAATGGTATCACTTGAGGTCCTTGCTTTATACAAAGGCCAGCTCCTGTGCAGTGAGGGTGTTCAGAGGGGCCTCTGCAGATCCACGTAAGCCAGTTATGTGTAAGTGGATTTTAAAAGATTATCATCAGCTCGAGAACACATACATGTGTGTGTACACATGCCCAGTGCCTGGACCGTGAGTCTAGGAAGGGAAATCCTCCCCAGCCTTCTGTGACTTTGCTCAGATTAGAGCAGCAAAGACAAGTAATTGGACACTCAGCTTTCAGTGCAAACCTTCCAAATCTGTTTGCAGAGGGCGAGCAGCTCGGAGAAGCATTCCCTTCCTGGCTTGATAACTTAAGGCAGGTGGTCCCCTGGGAGACAAATGAATGACTCTCAACCAAGTGATAGCAAACCCTGGGTCCGGAGTGAGGCTGACAGTGTGGGGAGAAATGTGTTCCCATGGGTTCACTTGAAGAAAAAGGATTCTGTGTTTTCTCCCTTTTCCAAACGCCCCCACCTAGAAAACCTCTCTGGTCCCTTCTGCCAGTTCATTTGTTCTATGGTGTGGAGTGTTTAAGAGCATAGACTTATGCTCTTATGCTCCTGGGAGGGAGGCTCCCAGGATCTGAGAGCCAGCCACACCACTTACTGGCTGTGTGACCTTGGGCAGGTTACTTAACCTCTGCGATATTGTGATTGATGAAAAATATCTATTCCGTCACTCAAATGACCAAAATATAGTTCTCCTAGGTATTTGGGCTTGTCCAGAGTTCCAGGCTTACTCCTCAAACCCTTGGAATAGGGCCAGGAAAGCATCTTGTGTTATGTTAATGAGGTGACCTTTGGCGAGCCCTTAGGTAAACCGAGGAGGGGGTGGTGGCCTGGAGAACCAACCCTGTGATTAGAGGATTGGAAGTTTCAGTCCCACCCCCTGACTACGGGGACAGGAGTGGGGCCGGAGGCTGAATCAGCCAATGGTCAGGGACTTAGTCAATCAAGACTATGCAATGAAACCTCCATAAAGCCCAGAAGGCCTAGGCATAGGGGCTCCCTGGTTGGTGAAGAGTGGAGGAGCGGGGACCCTGGCTCCCCTGGAGAGGGCACGGGAGCTCCACACCCTTTCCCTAGATCTGGCCCTACGCATCTCTTCATTGGGCTATTGATGCAAATCCTTTATCTTATCTCTTAATATAGTAAACCTAAGGGACTGTTTCCCTGAGTTCAGTGAGCTACCCTAGCACATTAAAAGACTCCAAGGAGGAGGTGGTTGGAACCCCCAATCTGTAGTGGGTGGGTCAGAAGCACAGGTCCCAGCAAGGGGCTTGCGACTGGTTCTGAGGTGGGGGGTGGGCCCTCCCCCTGTGGGATCTGGGGCTCTCTCTGGGTAGATAGTATCAGAATCGACTTGAACTCTTTAACACCCTGCTGGGGTCAGAGAATTGCTAGGTGTTGTGGGCATTGGGGGATCCCCCCCCACCCCACTGGAATTCAGTCTGGGAACCTAAAAGAACTCTGCTTTTTTGTTTTGTTTTGTTTTTGCAAATCTGTAAAATGGTGCTGGTGTTAACTTGTGGCCACCTACTGGATTTGTTGGGGGGAGGGAGCTCACAAGAGGGGTGCATTTTAAACGTTCTGCGTGGGTCTTGCATCATTGAGACCCAGTATAAGATCACATTTGCATTATTCACCAACTTCTCTCTAGCATCTGGCCAGAGGCCAGTAGGAGCGCCGAAAGTAAGGGATATTTAATAATTCAAGACCTTATCCTTCAAGAAAGCCCACTGAGGATTGTACCTTCTCTGGGATGTCTTCCCCGCTTCCAGGAGCTCAGGGTGAGAGAGCTGCCTTCCCGAAGTCTACTCCTGCTGCTGGATTCGCCCCCCATTCCAAGCCTGTCTGTTTTGACCACTTATTTTGTCTTTAAGAATTTTACATCTAATGGGAGCGAATTGAGGACGAAGAAGACTTTTGTTTTTGGATTACACTTGGTGCTTGGTTGAATGAGCAATAATGATATCGCATAGGTAGTGAGCTCATCCCTGAAACTGATAAAAGGGAAGCCAGGAGAACAGAATGCATTCCATCCCTAATGCCTGTATGTGCTTTATATTAAAAAAAAAAAAAAGATCAACGATTAAGTAGAGTCTGTGCTCATTCACACACAGACACATTCTCCAAGAGCCTCCCCTTTCTGCTCCATGCGCCCCCTAGGTACTGTGACACATGCATGTCCCTGGCCGCCTCCCCACACCATCGTTGCATTTGTCTCCTGGGACAGTGTCTTACTCCTTCTGGCCTCACACTGCAGTGGCAAGTAACAGACGCTCAGTGAGTATTTCTTGAATAGCTGAATTAAAAAGACAACTGGAGCCCCATCCATTTCAGGCAAACGTGTGTTTGCCACCGTGTTAAGTAGGCACGTTGGTTCACGTACTTGCCTATGACAACAACAATTAAACAGCAGGTGACATTTACTGAGTACTCGCTGTCTGCTGTTCACTCTGTCAGTGCTCTGCATCTGTGATCTCATTTAGCCCTCCAGACGTGATTGCAAACGGGCACTGTTGCCGTTCTGTTTAGAAACCAGGAAATGGAATCACAGAGAAGGTAAGTGACTTGCCCAAGGTTGCTTAGCCAGTGGGTGGAGTGGTAGGACTCAGACCTGGCCTCTTGGCTCCACCTACTTTTCCTGAGTCCCTGCTGGGCACTGAGCACTGACTAGGTGTCGCACAAAATCACTACGGCCATGCTTCTCACTAGTCAGTGTACCCCCAGCAAGTCTTGGAGGGCTTGTTGAAACAGACTGTTGGACCCCAACCCCAGAGGTTCTGATTAAGAGAGCGTCGAGTGGAGCCAGAGTTCCTAGGTGCTGATGGGCTGGGGATGCACTCTAAAATCTTTTTTTTTTTCAAAGATTTTTTATTTATTTGACAGAGATCACAAGTAGACAGAGAGGCAGGCAGAGAGAGAGGAGGAAGCAGGCTCCCCGCCGAGCAGAGAGCCCGATGCGGGGCTCGATCCCAGGACCCTGAGACCATGACCCGAGCTGAAAGCAGAGGCCCCAACCCACTGAGCCACCCAGGAGCCCCTGCACTCTAAAATCTTAACTTCCTTTCCCTTAGAGCAGGAAGAGTGAGTTCCTCAAGGTATGTAGACACAAGCCATCTGTGAGTGGGGCTGGCTGCCCAGGACATGCTCAGTGAAAGCAGAAAGTTAACTCTGAAACTTCAGAGGGAAGAATGAGGGAAGAACAAGTTTTAGGCTCCTCCTCTCTGCCAGCCCCACTCCAACACTAAATTACTTCAAAGGCAAGACATCTCCCTCAGTCTTCGGAATTTGGAGAAGTAACAGAGGCATGCTTTAGAGAAGGTTTCGAAGTGGCAAGATTAGAGCATTTGGCATTTCAGTAAAATGCCTTGCGCCTTCCTGCAGGTCTCATCTCGGGCACGTGACTTCGTTGTCTTGTGCTTAGTTGGCCAGTTTGGGGGTTGGGGTAACAGGAGTACCCCCCAGCTCACTGGGAGGGCTGAGTGAGTTAGAATAGCAAGGCCTGGCCCCGAGTTTATCAGTGACTTTGTCAATAACACAGAAAGACTGAGTCTGAATGGATAAGGTTCAAGTCACTGAAAGGGAGATGGGCTGAGAGTCTGGGGAATTGCTTATAAACTGATGTTAATAATATTAATGATGATGATGGTCATAATAATAATAACTGCTATTAGTGTTATTCATTGAGACATTTGTAGGCCAGTCATTGTGCAAAATTCTACCCAGTTCTTTTAGTAATTCCAGTGGTTACCTCTCCTGTTGGGATGAAGAGACCGAGGGTCTGTGGGGTTAATCCCTGGAACATTGTTTGACCTTGGGCAAGTGGCCTAACCTTCGTGGGCCTCCAGGATGGTATTGACCTTGATGTTCTCTAAGGGCTGTGCTGCTCCTGGGACTGCTCTCCTCAGTCATTAGGACGTGTCAATTCATAAAGCCTTGGTGGTCCCCAGAGTGGGGAGCTCCTTTCCCTTGAGCTTCAGGTGTCAAAGGAACAGGTTCCCTGGAATTCATGATTTGGAATTCTAGACCCATCATGAATCCTCTCCACAATACAGCACCTTTGCACATTGGGCATCTGGGAGAGGGCAGGGTAGCCCATAGTGAAGCTGTGAACTGGGAGACTACTTGGCACCGTCTTGTCCCACCCTGATAGTGGGTGCAGCCACTGTCCTTTTTGTAGCACTGCCTGCCTGCTGGGCACCACATGTCATCCTTCTGAACTCCCTGAGCCCTGTAGCAAGCCATCCCTTTCAGATGAGAAAACAGGCCCAGAGAGGTCAGGCTGCTCACCCAGAGTCACCCAGCTCAGGGTCAGACTCAGGATTGGAATTCGGGCCTGTCTGCCTCGCAAGCCCACGCCAGTGACCACCACTGTAAACTGTCTCTCTGGTCTCTTTCTTCCTCTTTCCCCTGATTCCGAGTCACCCTTTCATCCTGCAGGTCTCTCTCCAAACCGGTGCCTAGTGCCCCAGGGAAGGTCTGATGAGCTCCTTCCAAGTACTAAGAAGCAGTAAAGACACCAACCCCCAGACCTTGATTTGGTTGGCCTGGGGTGATGTGCCCTCTTGATTACGAACCACAGGCCCAGATGATCCATGGGGGTCCCTTCTGGATCCAGCAGTCTTTGAGGCTAGGATCCTGAATGTGTTCAGAAGAGACCTCTAGAGCTCCACGAGCTTGGAGAAATCAGGGGGTGAGACTATAGTGCATTTCATACTTTCAACTCAAATCTGTGCTTTACACAGAAGAAAGAACATTGGGTATGGAATCTGCAAACACATTTTGGCTCTCCCCAAAACTTACGGTTGACTTGGACAAGTCCCTTCCTCTCTTTGGACCTCATGGATGAGAGGATCCTTCTGGGCTCTGCAATTTGGAGGTCACATTCTGCTGTCACACTGCCCAGAGGGCAGGGTCCTTCAAGGCAGGGCTCTGGCACCCCTCCTTTGCCTTGGTCAGGGTCCCCAAGGTCTAGACAGCACCTCTCACAAACTCTGTGTTCAGTAAATACTGTAGAATGAATGACTGCATCTAGTAGGTTGCTGCAGTCTGCAGACTGTCACATATTAGATCCAGATAATCACCAACGATAGTAGCTAATCCGGGGTCCTAAAAGAAACCGTACTATGTTTTGTCTGATTTGATAGAATAGCTCAGCCTTGGAGAAAATCTTGTTTATCTTTAACTATGGTTTAGAAAAAATTTTTTTTAGCAAAACCTTTTGAAAATGATTTCACTTTGTGATTTTTTTCTACTTCTAGTTGTTTTCTTGGAGAAAAGCAAAAAATGAAAACAAGTGTTAGTAATAGGCAGTGCTGTTTGGGAATTTAAAGGCATAGACATGAGAAATCTAGCAGAGTGCCCTAGCTGCCCCTGGAAACCCAGTTATAAATTGGCATTTATATCTTTACCACTGGCATCAATTGCAGACCAATGAAGAGCTCCCGATTCTAATCCTATTTCTGACCCTAACTTGTTTTAGTCTCTGAAATGAGTCACTTAAATGCCGGACCCAACCTTGCTCCTCTGGCTAAAGACGACAGCATTGATCTACTTCATTCTTGCCTCTTGTTTTTTCCTTTTTTATTTGTCTTTTTAAAGAATTACCTGATCCATATCACTCTTGCCCATTTTTATCCTTGTTTCTTCCTCCTTCAGCATCTTTACCCCCATCCCTTTTTCTTCTTAATTTTTAATGAGATGAAATGTGTGATTAGAAGAGAGAAACTATCAGGCTTTTGTTGGTATGCTTCCCATTTTATCAATGGGGACATTGTTTAAGAAGATCTTGTGGATTTCACTGCAAAGGCAAGCTAAGAATCATAACCAATCAGGAGAGAGCTTTTTTTTCAAGAGTCCAGTAATATTTTGGTTTTCATCTACTCACTGTTTTGCTTTTGAAACCAGATCCCCAGCCTTTTGTGAGAGTTTCCGGCTTCAGTTGTTAAAAGGTACCTCTTTGTGCAAGCAGAAAAGTCCCAGTTGATTAAGAGTCTGCAGCCACAGCCAAGACATCTTGGCCTCAGCCTTGGCCTTGGCCAGAGGGAGGATTGGCAGTTCTGGGAAAGACTAAGTCCCCAAAGATGGTCCGTGAGCACATGGGGAAGGCATTTATCTCGTGCAAGCTTTTGTCTGAGATGACGTCATTTGATCATGGTATCACCGTGCAGGGTGGCATCCTATCCTCCTTTTACAGAAGGGGATGCTGAGGTTCATAGAGGTTAGGTGACCTGGCCAGGACCACACAGACAGGAAATGACCTAGTCCTTCTCATGTCATAAGCCTATTTCCATCAGAGTTTGTCTCCTTTCTGCTGAACAGTGCTGCCTCTTGGCATCAGGCTTGAGTTGAGTGGCTTGTAGCCCAACAGGAAAAGGCTGGGGATCAGGTGAGAGCCCCTTCCTCCCACAGCTGCATCCCCAGGACAGGGGTGGGGATGGAGGCTCTATACCTGGAAAAGTGGGAGGGGCGATGGGCAGTGGGCTCAGGGTGGGGCTCCCTTGGCGGGGGCAGGTGTATAGACCAAAAGAGAGGGAGAATGATAAAACCACAGTGATGTGTAATTAAGTATTTGCTTCCAAAATGAAAATAGCATTATGATTTATTTCTGATTTTAAAAGCAAGGCATGCTCGTGGTAACAAATTTAGTCTGCACGGAAGGGAAAAATAAAGGAAGTAAAAGCAGCCCGTAATTCCACAAACCAGAAAGAACTGTGACCCACAGCAGGGTTTTGAGTTCTGCATTGTTGGGCTTAGCTACCTTAAATTCACCCCAGCCTTGCTTGTTGGCATGTTGCCATGGAGACCACCAAAAAGCAGTTAACATGAATAACTGATTTTCATATTTTGGACTCAGTTTGGAGGTAGCTGGATTGTTGTCTCCCAGTACGTTCTTTAGGGTTTACTTTGTGTAAGATGGATTTTAAAGCTGGTAAAATATGAGCCCATTAAAAGTCATGCTTTCCAAAACTTAACAATATGAGAAAAAAATTGATAGGACGTTTAGACCAAAGAGAACATAAAATTGTGTACCCAGTATGATCTAAGCCTGGATTAAGATGTGTATCTGTAGTCACAGAAAAAAAAGGCCAAGAATTTGTAGTACTTCTAAAATGTTACCAGTGCGTATTTCTGGGTGAATTATTTTAATTGTCCTCTTTATATTTTTCTGTATTACCAAAGTTCTTGTAATGTTCATGCTTTGCTTATACAGTCAAAGAATAATCTGCTATTTTGAAAAAAGGATAGATGTTTGAGGACGAGATGTTTTTGAAATGCACAGTGACTATTATATGCAGAGACCAAATAAGGCAAGGTATTAAGCAATTTCCTGTTGACCTTAATCAACATTCTAGTCTAGATGGATGTTGGAGAGAGAGGTGGGAGTAGGAGTAAACTGTTTGAGGGACTGTTCATTTGAGTTTCTGAAATAATTCATTTCTGGCACATCCTCTACTCTGCCCCATCTCCTATGGAAATGCCAGTTAAAATGAGCAAGAGAAAGATTCTGTCTGTAGGAGCCCCCGAAGCCCTCATTTATAGTTAGGTTTCTGCTTTCCCAGCGGAAACTGGTGGTTTTACCCATGGACATCTGCCAGAAATCAAACAACAGGGAAGGTAGGAGAAAATGGTCTGTAATTTAGGCTCTGTGGATGTTTGTCACATAGTGCATTTCCTCAGCTTGCTGTGCGTTTCTGGTATGAAACTGTCAGGCATTTCCATGAAAGCTCCCACTGTTTGGGGGCACCTGCAAGGAGAGTATCAGCCCCAAGATCCCTCCTGGGTGGACCTAACAAGCCTCTCCAGCCTCCCATTGCTCTGTCCTTTCCAAATGAGTGGTAAAGACAGCAATAAAAACCAAGAATCCTTAAATCTCAGGAGCGAATGGAGAGGTGAAGGAAGGTCTGTTTTATGGCACACCTTCAATAAAAAAGATTTACAGGTAAGTCATTTTCTCTTCTTTCTAGGTGTTAGATTGAGAGGATCCAGCCAACTAAACCCCAGAGAGAGCTTGGTATAAATAAAAAAATCCGACAACTGTCAAAACAAATAGCAACCAATCAGAAATACAACGTTGAGGGAAGCTCCAGTTCCCAAATAATTTAGAGAAGTGTTAGCCTGTTACGGCAAGAGTAAAGACTTAAGGGGACCTTGGGAGGCAATTTAGGATGCCCCCCAAGTCTCAGACTTGGAGATTTGACTGAGAGAAATGGGCAGCACAGCTCTAGTTTTGTCTCTAAGGAATAATCAAAGCCCTAACTATCAGTGAAGAATACATTCATTCATTCATTCATTCATTCACCAGGCAGTCACTCAGTGCCTTCTCTGGGCAGGCTGAGAGTTGAGTGATGGAGCTGCAGAGGGGGGAGGACACAGACATGTCCCCACAGAATCCAGAACATGGGGGAAGGAGCCACAACTATAGTGCAGGGTGTTCTATACAGTGACAGAGGTAAATGCTGGCTGTTGCTGTGGGAGATAGAGGAGAGGCAACTCGTGCGTATGCGTGTGTGTGTGTTTGCGGGCATGCACGTGCACACGCATGTGCATGGGTACTGATGATCAGCAGAGCTGAATTTGAATGACAGGAAAAGTTAGGTAGGTAAGGGCGCCCAGGTAATAAGAAGCATATAAGCCAGAAGGATAGAATGGTCATTTGTTCATTTATTCATTGACACATTATACGAGCTCCTACTGTGTTCCAGGCACTAGCCCAAGAATCG
This sequence comes from Taxidea taxus jeffersonii, assembly GCA_003697995.1. NCBI lineage: Eukaryota > Metazoa > Chordata > Mammalia > Carnivora > Mustelidae > Taxidea > Taxidea taxus. Next base: position 109,342 of record ML100458.1, on the reverse strand, counting down.
AGTGAACAATATCCTTGCCTTCAGAGAGCTTATATTTCTAGAGAACCAGGCGATGAACAAGTAAGCAAACAAGTATACAAAGAAAAGGCTCAAATAGTGATGTGTTATGAAGAATATAAGAAAGTATAATGTGGTTTGAGGATGTGGTGGGCCTGAAGGTGGCCAGAGACCAACTCAGACCTTCCACACTATGCCCTGAGTCAGCAAAGTCCCAGGGAAGAACATTCAAGGAGGTGGGAACCAGAAGCATCAGGGCTTTTAGGTGGGAATGAGCTTTGGTGTCTTTAAGGATCAGAAGAGAAGGCAGTGAGTGAGGGGGACTGGGGAAGGGATTTGGTCAAAGAAGTAAACAGGGGCCAGATCCTGTAGGACTTGTGGCCCTTGGTGAGGTCTTTAAGAGTTGTTTGTAGGGGGCAGGAGTGGATAGATAGACCAGTTGGTCAGCTATTGCGACCTGGTGGGAAGCTGGGGTGGCCTGGGTGGAGGTGGTAGTTGTGAACATAGTCACAAGATGAACATGGTCAGAAGATGACAGTTTGGGATTATGTTCTGGAAGTAGAAGCAGCAGTGTCCATGGGAGGATTAGAAGTGATGGGAGAAGGAGAGAGGAATAAAGGATACCTTCTGGGATGCTTTTGCCTGAGCAGCAGGTAGAAGTGGGGGCTGGCAAGCTTAGCATAAACCCAAATTTACAGACAGGATAAGAGATGGCAGGGGGGACAGTCAGAGGTCAGGAAGGACCTTATTGGCCCCGGGAGAGTGCCATACACAACACAGGCCTCAGGTAGCCCATAGAGACTTTTACAAAGGGGAGTAACACTGTCAGCTTTCGTCTTTGAGAGATGAACTTCCAGGTAGATGTTTGCTTGGAAGGATGTGGCAGGAAGCAGAGACTATAGTCAAGACGCTGTTGTAACAGACCAGGTGGAGCTGGTAGCTGAAGTAAGGGCAGATGGCGAGAAGAGGAAAGGTTCGCGAGCTATTCAGTGGGTGGAAGGCGCAGGACACTGTACCTCACTAGACATGCAAGGTGAGGCGGTGAGTTCTCATTTTCTGGGTTCCATGAAGTTCAGGGGTGGGGTTTCCATTCACTGCAGGGCAGCATAAAGCATGGGGAGGGTTGAGGAGGTAAGGAGTTAAGTTATAGACTCCAGTGGAGCAGATATGATGTGTCTCTTCCCTAGTAATAGCCTTTCGGCTCTCCTTTCTTCCCTACAGAACACGGATTTGTTCAACAGTCACCTCCCTGCCCCTCCTTGCATGCAGTCCTCTCCTTCAGGGGAGGCTGACCCCGGCCCCTGCTGCAGGGATGGTCCTCCTGTCTAGGCAGGCATGCCGGCGGTCAGTGATTAGTATGAGAATGGTCACGTGACTCACTTGGGCCGATGGGAGGAGAGGTTTCCCGGGGGCTTCTGGGAGAGCAGCTATGGTGCTTTACCTGAGAGCACCTGGACTCGACTGTTTCTGGTGTTCTGGGTGCTGTTCCGGGCGGATGTGCAGCCCCAAATCATTGCAGCTATCTCGCCACCACTCTGGGGATAATGAGACCAGGCTGGGGCTGCCCAGTGCAGGAGAGGAACCCGTTTCTATGTTGTGGAGCCAGTTTGCATTCCTCTGACTAGCTGCCCAGAGCGTCTGAGGAGATGAAAGAACCAGTGGGAGTGGGGCATCAGGTGGGGATTTCCAGCAGGCACGTGGGCTTTCTGTGGGGACCTGGAGCTCAGGTTAGAATGTGAGCTGGGCAAAGAACTCTAGCTCACGCTCCTCTGAGGAGGAAGGTTGGTATTAATGGGATTTTTTTCCTGTTCGAATAAGACTTAATTTTGTTGTTGTTTAAAGAGGAGAGAAGTAGAGTAGTGGAGAGAAGAACTTCCTTGAAGAGCGTAGGGGTGGATTATGGAACCTCTTTAATTACAAATCTAAAGGAGAGATGCTAATCATTAGAATGATTCAGACTGTTCAAAGAGAAGCTGAATGACCTATTTTCTGAGATTTTTTTAAAGTGGGAATTCATTTTGTGTTGGTTGCCCCGGATGATCTCTCAGAGATGGGGACAAGTCCAGAGGAAAGAAGATGGCAGCTTTGGGCTCTGGCATCCATGAAGTTCAAGTCCATCTTTCATACTTTTAGGAACTGTGTTATGTCCCTGAGCCTCTTTGTGAAATGCAACTCCCCCCAAGGTGGTTCTGTGAATTAAATTGGGAAACTCCTATAAGGAGCCTCTACTGTGCCTGGAAAATATTGGGGGGGGGGCATTGAGGGAGGGAGGGGGGTAGAGTGAGAGGGAGGAGAGGAGATCCCCCTTTACTCCCATTGTCTCTCCATCTCTCTCCCATGAGGCTTTCATCTCCAGCATCCTCTCCTGATGGACATGGTTATGGGTGAGCTTTCCTCGTCAGATCTGTCCTCATCTTGTTCAACCAATAAAAGTGGCATTTGAATTGGCCCATCACTGTCCTTGAATTTTCTCACTTGTGTTTGGCATCCCCTTCCCCGAGCTTAGTTCTCTTCCTGCCCCTCTGGCCACTCCTTTCTGCCTTTGCTGGCTCCTCCTCATCTTCCAGACCCCAAGAGATGGAGTGTCCTGGGACACGATCCTCATACCCCCTCCTCTAGCTATGCTCACCCCTCAAGTACCCCTCCTCTTAGCCCAAGCAGAAAGCCCAGTGCCTTACTATGTTCAGGCTCTGCCATTCTGCTCCTTCCAGTCTCCTCTGTGGCCTCCTACCACCATCCCCAGGCTCACCTGATCTCCTTGCTGTTTCTGGAAAATGCCACGTACTCTCTATTCAAGCCTCTTTACTTGCTATCCCCTCTACCTAGCCCTCCCCAGAGCTCTGGATAACCTACCATTGGGCTACATCCTCTCTCCTGAACCTGCTGCCACGGGACTCAGCACTGTTCAGTGCATTATATATTTATTCGTGCATTTCCCCCATTAGAATGTCACCCCCATGAGGTCAGGGATCTGAAACTTCCAGTTTCTGTAACCGTGTTGGGCACATCATGGGGTCTCCATAAATTTTTGCTGAATGAATACATTCATGGAAGGTCATTGCTATTGTTGTTACGTCATTATTTTTCTCAACTTTAAGATTCTATGGTATATGCGTGCAAAGAGGGAGTGCCAGTGACCTCCCGAGGTCCCTCTTGGTTTTTCAAGTCCAGCAGATGCTCTGTAAATTGCTTACATGGAAACAGAGCCAAACAGAATTACTGATGTTCCGGAGCCTCAGATCTACGCGCTGCTGGGCGTCCCACACTTCCTAAAAAGCCACCCTGAGCAATTTGGTTAGACAGCCATTTAGACACGTCTCCTTTGGAGGCAGTTTGACCTATGGTGAGAATGTCAAATGAGACAGAAGCATTCTGACATTTTAAGAGCTTTAATTTACTCACGATAAAAGCCATAGCATCTGAATATGTCAAGTTTACAAGGCCTAGACTTTCGAACCGGACTAAGCCTACCTAATGTGAGGACGTGTCAGCGAATTGATTGACTTGTTGGAGGAGGACACTGGGAGCATATTTGGAAGAAACAAGCTGTGTCTGTAAAACACCCGAAACTTGGTTTTAGGGTGAATCTGCCACTCTCAACATGGTTTGAAGTTAGGTTATAGTGAAATTAAACACTTGCCAAGGTGTTTAATTGACAGCCCATAGTAAGGTGCAGCACAGAGGCCCCAGAAGGATGAGTGTAGTGGAGAATGCACGGACTTGGGAGTTGTATGGAGCATGTATGGAGCATGACTCCTAGCTCTGCTCTGTAACGTTGGGAAAGTTACTTAACATCTCTGGGCTTTGGTGTCTCCTGTTGCAGAGCAGAGATGACTATGAACCACCCATTACGTCTTCCCTGCAGTCCAGCACTCAGGCCGAATGCCTTCTCAGCCTTCCTTGCACTCGATTATGACATGACTGAGTTCTGGTCTGAGGAGTGTGATGAATGTAATGTGGGCTCCTTGCAAGCGAAGCCGGTAAGAACCTCTCACGGGCTATCCCTCCTGCTCTTTCCCCTTCTAGTTTGAGGCCAAGGAGCCTGGCTCCTTCAGAAGCCACGTCCCCGGGATGGTGGCACCACCAGATCAGAAGGCGTGGGTCCCCGAACCCCGGCTTCTAGGAGAGCTGCCCGTTTGGGACTCAGAGTGCCTGAGAAACAAATGTCATCGAGAAAGAAAGTTCTGGGTATTAAGCCCCTGGGATTTGGGGAGTTTTTAGGGAGAGCTGAAATGCATTTTGTGTTTGAAGCTCCCAGAACAGGTCTTGGTGAGCCGCGAGAGATGAACAGATCCTAGTTCTTATGATCCTCTTGCCCTACTAAGTTAATCTAGAATAGTCAGAACACATCAAGGGCTCTCAAGAAGGATAAAACACAGTCCCAGCTCTCGAGTTCTAGGTGTGGACAATGGGGCCAGCAATAACCCTTCTGGTATATCTGTAGTCGTCTCCCCTTAGGCACCCTTTCGCTTTTTGTGACTTTAGTGACCCTCTGGCAACTTTGGGCTGGGAAGCACATGCTCCTCCTGACATGTCATCTGGAGGTCACAGATAGCCTCACGTGGTGTCACAACGCCTGTGTCCTTCACCATACTTCATCTCATCATGTGGGCTTTTTTTTTTTTTTTAAGAGAATGAGCATGTGAGCGAGCTGGGAGGCCGAGGGGCAGAGGGAGGGGAGAGAGAGAATCTCAAGCAGACTCTGAGCTGGGCACAGAGCCTGATGTGGGGCTCTGCCTAACTCATGTATTTAATTTTTTAAAGTAGGATTTTATTTACTTATTTTAAGTAACTTCTATGCCCAGTGTGGGGGCTTGAACTCATGACCTTTAGATCAAGAGTTGCATGTTCTTCCCACAGCCGGCCAGGCACCCTTTACTGTGCCTAATTTATAAATTAAACTTTATCATAGGTACGTAGTACCTATAGGTACTAAGTCTAGGAAAAAACATCGCATATAGAGGGTTCGGTACTGTCTGTGGTTTTGGGGGTTTCCTGGGGGTCTTAGAATGTGTCTCTGCAGATAAGGGGGACTTCTGTAGATCCTAAAATATCAGACCTCGAAGGACAAGAGTGGAGTGTCTCTGGGATTAACCATTAGAATTCAGAGGAAGAAGTTTCCTTTGGTTGGGCCAGTTAGGGAAGATTTAATAAATCAACAGGTATCAGAAGAGATGATAATGTCACATAGGCCACCACAGATAGCCTCCAACTAAAAAAATTCCGTTTCATTTTGGACACATGATAGATTTACACCCTGAGCAGTTAGGCATTACCAACCACATTAGCAAGGTAGGCTATTAGAAAAGTAACCTAGAATTTGGAAAAGCTGTAAATTAGGACAAGGATGCTCATTACTAGGATACTTAAAATGGCAAATGAGCAGAAGTGACCTGAATGTCCAATAGTAGGAGAAGGCTTAGGTAGACCCAGGTGCATCCTTTTGATGTCCTCTGTCCCTGTGAAACGCCATCAAAGTGCACCGTGTATGTTACTGTCTGCACAAATGGCTCCTGCATCCATGACTTTGGCCCTTACTGCTCCAAACTCCACTCCCAAATTGCCAGCTGCCTACGGGGTGTCTCCAAAACCTCTCAGACTCAGTGTCCCCAGCCAAAGCTTCTAAGTCCCCACCCCTCCGCCAGAGTCCTCCGGCCTCTCCTGTCTTGCCATCTCCAACTGCGAGAGGCGGCCTCCGCTCCTCTCTAGTCTGTTCCACATTGTGTCTGAGCATTTCACCCCTGCTGTTCCTCACCCTGCGACTCCTCAAAGACTTCCCAATGCTTCTAGAACAAAGACCAGATCCTTCCCTTGGTCCCCTCGCATACCTCTTTGTCTGAGCCTTGCCCATCTCTCCACCCTCTTGTCCTGCTCTTCCCCTCCACCTCCTTCCCCACAATCCGCACATCATCGCTTAGCTTTCTCTGTGCTCCGGATGCACTTTCCAAACCCACTCCCCGATGTCCAAACACACCGTTGAGAGGCTCACATCTCCATATCCTCGATCCCCGGGACTCAGTCACCTCAAGGAAGCCCTTCATGGTTCTGCATCTAGGTCAGGTTCCTTGGGTACCTGCTTTGTGGCTTACACACAGGTTGGACAACAGCAAAGACAATGCAGGGGCATTCTGGATGGTGAGGAGTCAGGTGTTAAAAAACATTTGTCAGTTAAAAAACAAAAAACAAACAAAAAACAAACAAAAAAACCAAACATTTGTCCCTGCTAATGCAGAGTGGATACTCTGCACAACCAGGTGTGGAACCTGGGGCACAGTTCCGATACTGAATTTGATCCGGGCTGCTCGTTTGTGCCAAAAATCTTTACCATGTGCCAGACGCTGTGCTCTTTCTCCTGCTCTCCGGGAGCTTACCATTTATTTAACACATTTCAGAAATCTGGGTATCAGGAGAGCAAATCTGTACTCAGGGAACTCCCAGGAATGGGTTTTATTTCCTTGAGTAAGACGGTTAATTTTCTGGGTCTCAGTTGCAATAACATTGCTTGCTGACCACCTGGTGGTGCCTGGGGCTGGCATTTTCTGCAGCTAAAATATTTGAGGGGTCTTCAGGCCTGGGATGTGATGCAGAGGAGAAGTCGGTCTTTGAATCTGAGTGGTGGAAAGTGCGACTTTTCCAGGACCCTTCCTTGAGCCCCCCCAGAGGACATGTGCTATGAAGCCAGAGAGCAGAACAGGTCCTGGCTGACAGGGGCCCAGGGATTAATGTCCAGGGTGTTAACATCATAATTGGCTCTGCCTCGAAGGCGGCAACATCTGCTGTGTGAGCCCCTGGTGCCACAGCCCACATTGCATCTCCTGGGTGACAGGACCGCTGTCTTGGGAAGCAGCCTGGGGTGGCCTCACGGCTGCACTTACCACATCCTCAGTGGCTTACTGTCTGTCAGGTGTTGAAAAGCTCTCATTAGGACAAAGGCACCACCTTGTGTCCTAACGTCTCAGGAAAACAATGGGGACCCAGGGGAGCTTGTGCCGGAAGGTGCCCAGGGACGGGTAATTGAATTACTGCTAAAGGGATGAGCCGCTGTGGCCGTGACAAGTATTAGTGGCATGAAGCTGGCGGGCCTTCCCGCACTTGGCCTTTGGCATGGAGTATGTGGGGATTCATTCTGTCTCTAGACATGTTGCTCAGGAATAGTGGAGCCCAGTATTCCGGGGGGCACTTGGGGAGTCAGGCCACAGGTCTCTGGAGGTGGCAGAGGGAAAGGAAGGTCACCATGTTCTGCACAGCTGCATGCATTGTCTCAGGGACAACTTTCCTGGAGGCTAGAGGCTCCGACGGGCTTCGTGGCCCGCCTGAAACCACAGAGCATCAGACAGAGAGTGGGTTAGAATCTGGTCTGTTTTCAAGCCCACTCCGCCCTTACTCCACCGTGGGTGCCTTTGTGGACACGACTGAGTTGGATCACCCTTGTTTTCTTTGCTTTGTTTCCTGTCTCCAAAGGAGATCTCAAATGCATTCACTTCCCTGCCACCCCTGGCCCCGAGTATAGCCTCCCAGCCAGCGTGTTGGCCCCCTGGCTGCTCCCCACCACCCGCAGAGCAGGTGGGCTCTGGATTTCAGGAGGGCATTTCTGTACTTTGTACCCTTCCCAGGGTTGCCTTTGCCATGAGGCTGGAATCCAGGATACTTAACGAGGCCTGCAAGGGCCTCCTGGGTCTTTTGCTCCGTCTCCTTCCATCTCCTGACTCTTGGCTCTACTGGCGTAGTCTTCCTGTACTTTCTGGAAAGCTCTACACTCTTAGTCCTGCCTTGGGGCCCTCACATATGCCATTCCTTCTGCTGGAAACGCTTCCCCGATTTTTTCCTGGATGATTTCTACTCAACCTTGAAAGTGTTTCTTCTGCAGAGAACGTTCCTGTCCACCAAAGCCCTCTCCTCAGTGTCCCCTCTCTCCCTTCACTGCTTATCAATTATTTGCAACCATTTTTTCTTCTGTGACATTGCTTTGGTCTTGGTCTTTCTCGCCTCTATTTTACGAGCACCAGGACTGTTGCCCATAACCTCCATGCATCAGTCACACGGCCTGGCACTCAACGCATTTCCAATAAGCGTGTGTTTTATCTGTCGAATGAATAGACAGATCTCGCCCTGCGTGGGACTCCCTTCTCAGGAGGGAGCCTGCTTCTCCTTCTCCCTCTCCTGCTCCCCCTGCTTATGCTCTCTCACTCTTGTTCTTTCTCAAATAAATAAATAAGATCTTTAAAAAAAATGGTTCTCAAAAACTGTTGGCATTGTCTCTGACAACGTAAATGCATGTGAGTATGTTTATAGAGCTGGTTCGTTCTCAGGCCCTTCTTGTCCGCATATTCAGCTGTGTGTCCTTTCCATCAATTTTTACGAAATGCCAACTGGATGCTGGGTACTAAGGGTGCAAAACTGAATGAGAAGAGTTGCCAGGCCTCCAGGAACTCAGTAACAGAGCGGAGGGGGGAGGGAGAGCAGGACGGGTTGAGGGGGGAGGCAGAGACAAAGCCTGAGCTTCTGAGTCTGGTTGGGGTCACTGACCTTCCAGCCACTCAGAGTGTGACCTTGGGCAAGTCCCTTCACTTCTCTTGAGTGGCTCCTCTGTGAAATGGAGATAAGGAGACTCATCTTGAAGGGCTATTCTGATGCTAAAATGGCTGAGATGAAGTGTGTAAAAGCAGAGCTCAACAGAGAGGAGATGTTATTTTTATTATTAGCTGGGTGGGGCCTTAAGGGGGAGGGAGGTCCTCTACTGGGGCGGGGGAGGGGAGAGAGGCCTGAACACAGGATTAAGTGCCTTTGAGGCAGGGTGGATGAGGGGGCTGCTTTGTGCAGCAGCAAAGAGGGACTTCTGGGGGGATCTGGATTATGGCATTTTGAGAATCACCATACCCCCATTTCTCCCTCCTTGGGGGGCACACGCCCCTTCTCTTCTCAGAATAGTTCAGTTTATTTTTGGAAACCCCGCATTCACCCTGCCTCTTCCACGCTCACCCCTGTTCCCATCCTGTTCCCCTCCCCCCAAGCTTGTACCTCTATTTCCCCTTTCCTCTCAAAACTGGGAAGAACAGAGGATTGGAAACGTCTCTGTCATCCATCAGATGGAATTAGGAGCTGGTAGCTGTGGTTCTTCTCCCAGCCTCTGGGAGCCTTGTGCCCAGGATGGACAAGCCAGGGACATGAGATTTAGCAACCAATTGGAGATGGGTGGGGAACCCATCTGGGTCACCTTATCTGCCTTCCATCCTAGGCAGGAAGACTTGATGGGGGGAACCTGCTGGAGACTCTCTACTGCGCCCTAAGGTCATGTCAGGGTGGGTCAGTTTCAACAGGTATCAGTCATGTGAACATCAGTCTCCAAGCCCAAAATTCAGTAGGAAAGTACTCAAAAGCAAACATCTTTTCAAGGAAGAAAGAGTGTTATGCTGAAGGGTTGGGGCTCCGGGAACCTCCCTGCCGGGATCCGCATCCTGGCTATGTCACCTTGGACTGCTTCACACAGCTGAGCCTCCGTTTCCCAATCTGTAAAACGGGAATGATAATGGTAGTAGTCCCTTCGTGGCAGCTGTTGTGGGGAATGGTTGTGCTAACCCATGGGAAGCCCATAGAACACGGCCCTGTGCACAGTAATGGCCTGACGTGTGCTAGCCCTTATCAGGAGACCTCGGTGGAACCCTGCCAAAGCAAGGGTCCAGAAAAATCCCCAGCCTCCCCAAGTCCCTCTTTCTGTTCTCTGAGGACTGAAATTCCTTCCTCACTGCCTTTCATCGCATGGCAACAGAGAAAGAAGCTCAGGGCAGAGTCGAGAGAGCCAGGCCTGTGCAGGCGGCAGCCAGCAGGACTCCATTTGGCTGCTCCCTACCCACCTGATGGTGGGGGATTATCTACCCCTTCTTTGCTTCTCTTTCTTCACTTGCTGGATGGAGCATCCTCTCCAGGGGAGAGGGTGGGGTCTGACCTTTCAGCATCAACCCCCCACCCCCGGTCCCTGTTCACTCCCATCCTATCCAGTCTGCCTTGGTTACTGGTTCTGCCAGTTGTCTCCTGACAGACCTCTGTGTTGGTTCCCATATAGGCTGCGCTCCACCCGCCACCCAGAGCAAGCTTCTGAAAACCCAAGTCAACGACTGCGGACTGTTGCTCCTTTCCTTAGACCCTCTGATGGCTTCTAATATCCCTGAGTCCCTAAAGTCCTGGCCTGTAAGCCCTTCCTGTCTCCCCCTTGTCTCCCCTGTTCACTCTGCTCCCTCCTGTGTCTCCCCCGTTTATTCTGCTCCTTCCTGTGTGCCTCTTTCTTGGAACACACAGGGCCTTTGCTCTTGCTGTTCCCCTGGTCCTTCAGCCTGAACACATTTCCCGCAGATAGTGACATGGCTCATTCTCATTTGTTTTGCCCAACTGTCCCCTGCTCTGCGGAAAGTCCCTGCACACTGGCCACCCTCTCTCTCGCAGCATTCCCTTTTGGGTGTTCCCTCTCCGCTTACCCTGCTGGATTTTTCTGCACAGCTCCTATCAGAGCCGGAGAAACATTTATGCATCTGTTCCTTTACTGCTCTCTTCCTCTCATCGGGCTGCTGCAGAGGATCCGACTCTCTGATCTCTGCTGGGTCTCAGGCACCCCGCACAGTTCCTGGCTCAGTGTAGATAGTGGTTTTTTGAGTGAACAAGGGCAGAGTGTGCCCAAGGATTAACATTGTTAACATTGTTTGTGGAAATGGGCCTGGTCCATTGTAGGTGTTTGATAAATGTGTTTTTAATCCCTTCATTATCAAACTAGAAAGGACATTTAAAAAGCAAATACCCTTGGGAGGGGCAATGCGTTGATTTCAGTTCACATGGGGTTCCTGCCAAGGGGAGGACCTGGCTGGGGAGGGAGGGGAAGGAAGACAAGCCAAGGGCCCTGTAGATCCACTCCACTTGCTAAGCAGTTTTGCCTCTGGCCAGCTCTGTTTATGCCCGCGTTCCACAATTCTCCAGGCAATTGAATTGAATTACCCTTTTCATTCTAGTAATATGAACAGAATTCAGATGTGGCATTTGATGATGTCTTGTCTGTTGAACGACTTCAGGACTGCCTGGCACATTGCAGCAAATTACTGTCAACTTGAGGGCTGCCGTGCCTTCACCCAAAGTGCCGATATTGCCGTGGAAAATCCCGGTCATTTACAGTTTATGTCTCAAAAATGAATTTTTATTTCATTGGCTTAATCTTTAGAGTTATCAGCAATGTGTGTTTATTCCCAGGGAGACTTCAAAGGAGGGATTCTTATAACAAGACCAGAGCTGGAAGATTTCCTGAAGTGGGAGAAAGAAAAGGGCTCCCTGCCTGCTTGGAATTGCTGTGTGCACGATGCCCTGCAGAGAGAGAGAAGAGAGCAGGCTGGATGCCTTCCAAAAACCAGAAGGGAAGCTGATTCTTACTTGGGAGGGTGTTAGAAATCTGACGAGCAGGGCCGACAGACCCAGGGGAGAAAGTGGAGGAGAGAGGGAGACGTGTGAGCATCTTTTCCAGTTTTTGTTGTTTTCTTACAGCCAAATGCCTGGAAATCTGTGGCATCAGCAATTCCCTGGCCCTGGCACATAGTAAGCACTCAGGAAATGTACACTGAATTGGAGTTGAATTTGGCCGATGAGAGTTTGGAGGTTGTGTTAGTTGCTGTGATCTGTTCAACCAAGTCTCACCCCCCCCCCCCGACTCCCACCCTTGCTGGTGCATTCATAACGTCTAATAACCTATCACCAAGAGCAGCAGCACGGAAGCCTTTGGCTGTGTCACAGGGAAGAATCCACCCCTTCCCAGGGGATATCCCCGGCACAGGAGACTGCCCGGCTCCACCCACACACTGGGTCTCTGAGTCAGAAGGGCGTGTTTCTCCACGCCCTTACTACTCTTGTTTCTGCCTCATTGGTAAAACCTTGCTAGTGTTTTAGGGAAGGGGTCTGCACCAGCTGAGATCCCAAGAGTAGTTTATCCTGATAAAGAGGAATTTCCCTGATCACCTCCCATCCTGCTTCCTCATTTTCTGTCCTTAGACAACTCGGTGGCGGGGGGTGGGGGGGGGGGACGACAGACTGCGCTGTAAACAGCATCGTCACGGAAACAGCTCCTGCAGCTCGTCTGCCTGGCAAGGACTCTTGGAATTATAGATAATTAGTGAAGTTGTAGCAGCCAGCTAACTCAGCACCAGTGCAAAGCTACTGGGTTAGTAAGTGGAGTATATCCAGGGAAAGGGATTATTCTAAGTGTCGGTTACAGGCAGATGCAGTTGCCTTGTACCTCCCAGGCTTTTGTGCGGACAGCAACAAACAAATGAGACAAAACTCTTTGCTCACTTGGGGCTTATATTCTAATGATCCATCTGTCTATCCATCTTATGCAGTGACCTGAAATAACGCAGACAATAAAATTACACACACACACAAATCAGGATCAAAGAATATGTCAATGAGAAGGGAAGGTCAACATCAGAGAAGAAAAGAAATACCACTAGGCAATCCATAGGGTCCTACAGAGCTGCCAGTGCTAAGTGGGAACTTAGGCCTGGGGCTCCCTGATGGCCAAGGTAGAGAGGGCAAGTGTGTCATGCACATGAGTCTTACTGTTCAGAAAGGGATATCACCACTTTCCCTATTTCCTTTCATAATAAAATCTGTTATCTAATCCTAGGACCTTACTTAATAAGCCTTAGAACAATCTTATGATTCAGTGACCATTGTTAACCCCACTTTACAGATGGAAAACCTGGGTCTTTAAAAGAGTTGTGTGCCTTTTCCAAGGTCACATGTGGAAAGTGGCAGAGCTGAAGTGAATTTTCAGGCAGTCTAAATTCAGAGCCAGTGTTCTTAACCAGATACAGTTGGTCCTTGAACTGTGCAGTAAAAAATCCAAATATAACTTTTGACTCCCCCAAAACTCAATTATTAATAGTCTACTGTTTCCTGGAAGCCTTACTGATAACATAAACCGATGAGTAACACAGTTTCTAGGCTCTATGTATTCCATACAGTATTCTTACAATAATGTAAGCTAGAGAAAAGAAAATGTTAATAAAGTCCTAAGGAAGAGAAAATACATTTACAGTACTGTACTGTGTTGATATAAAAAAATCTGCATGTCAGTGGACCCACGCAGTTCCAACCTGTGTTATTCAAGGGTCAGTGACTTCAATGTCTCACCCCCAGGGCAAACTGGAAAAGTACATGAATGGTCCTTGGGCAAAAGCCCAATTGCCCCGGGAGATGGTCTCCTGCCAGATATCTGGGAGGGAAAAAAAGGGAGAGGCACATCCACATGAAGTGGGAAAATGATATTTAGTACTTAATTCATCAGCTTCCAGACCCAAGACATCCCAAGAATGGGAAAACCAGAGGTGTTAGGTCTCAGGCTTCAGATGGCCCCAGCTAAACTAGCCTGATGATCTTGTACCCATTTCTTGTTGTCATAAAGGCAGAAATAAGTAAAAAACAACCCCTCCTCCTACCTCCATTAGCTTGGCTCTGCCTATTCTCAGGCTTCCTCCTTACAGTGGAGCCTCATAGGTCTGGAAGGGGTGCTGCAGTGCTTGGGAAAAACAGGTTGGGGGCGTTCTCCATGGTGCTGAAGCAAGTGCGCTTATTTTTCGGATTGGCTGCTTGCCTCTGAGTCACTACTTCTGGTAAACACGAGTGGGTAAAAAAAACAAAACAAAACAAAAAAAACCCACTCCTCAAAACAGGAGATAAATTGCACAACCAAGTTGAGAAAATATACCAGTTTGTACCCATTCAGGTTTATTGACGGGTGATACCAACCCTGAGAGGTCACATAGGGTTAATAAAGTATGTAGAATGGATTCTGGAGTTGGACCGCATTGGCTCAGCAGCTCAGAAGCTGAGGGACCTTGGGCAAATTCCTTAATGCCTTCTATGCCTCATTTCCTCACCTGTAAAATGGTGGTAGTAGTAAGAATGACAATGATACTCATACTCATACTAATACTAATACTAATACTAATACTAATCCCAATCCCGAAAAGAGTTGCTGTGAGGGCCAAGTGAGTTACAAGTTACTGAGCATTTTCAAAACTGCCTGGCAAATAATAAGTCCTATACATGTGTGTGTTAAGAAAGTCTGTTACATCTCTTAGAGCAAAATGGTTTGGTAACAGGGTCATTTCTGGGACGATGAACCCAGCAGAGTAACTTCGTGCCTTGGGGTAAATCTAGCTCCAGGGGATGCAGGGACAGTGGGTGATGTAGAAAATAGTGTCTTGTTCTCATCTCTATCACATTTGCATGAGAAGGCAAAAAGCCTGCAGCAGACGCAAATTTCTTTTACATCTTGGACTTCTGAGTCCAACAATTTTCTGAAATGTTGAATTCTGTTTGCTCTACAGTTTTTAAACAACAGCTGTTGATCCACCCCAGGGGTGAGAGTGAGTCTGTGTTGGGGGATGTTCAGCACATACCCACATCCCTGGGCTCCTTGCGGGGATGTTAGGGGGTCTGATTAATTACTGTTCGCAAAGCACTGAGAAATTCTCTAGTGAAAGTTGCTATAGAAATGCAGGTTGCTGTATTATTATTACATGTGCTTGTAATTGTTTTCAAAGTTTACTTATTGGGCTGGGAGAGAGGGAAAATATGGCTTTCTTTTCCTTGATGGCCGTGGAAAATACTTTGTAAATTGGCATTTATGGATGTCAAATCACTTTATGGAGATGTATCTCTAGAGCTACAGGAATCTCATAGTGGGAAATGTACATGGAGCATTTCTTCTTTTGCTTTTGTACCTCCCCTCTCATTCAGTTCCTATTTCCACAGTGAAACTCATGTGAAAAGAAACATTGTAGGGGCGCCTGGGTGGCTCAGTGGGTTAAAGCCGCTGCCTTCTGCTCCGGTCATGATCCCAGGCTCATGGGATCGAGCCCCGCATCAGGCTCTCTGCTCTGCGGACAGCCTGCTTCCTCCTCTCTCTCTCTGCCTCTCTGCCTACTTGTGATCTCTGTCTATCAAATAAATAAATAATCTTTAAGATTAAAAAAAAATTAAAAAAAAAAAAAGAAACATTGTAAGAAGCAACCATGTGTATCCATATTTCTACATAAAACAGAATGAAATGCTTTTCCCGCAGATAGTGACATGGTTCATTCTCATTCGTTCTGCCCAACTGTCTCCTGCTCTGCGGAGAGTCCCTGCACACCGGCCACTCTCTCACACAGCATTTTGGGTGTTCCCTCTCTGATTACCCTGCTGGAACTTTCTGCACAGCACATATCGGAGCCTGACAAATTTTGCCTTCTGTGCCTCATTTCCTCACCTGTAAAACGGTGGTAGTAGTAAGAATGACAATGATACTAATACTAATCCCAAAAAGAGTTGCTGTGAGGGCCAAGTGAGTTACAAGTCACTGAGCATTTTCAAAACTGCCTGGCAAATAACAAGTCCTATACACGTGTGTGTTAAGAAAGTCGGGCACACATATTTCTACATAAAACTTCCCACATGGAGTCAGTTTTTTCCTGTATAGAACACTGCTCCCATTAATTTATGCTAAAGGTTGGGCAACATTGGGTTGAAATAAAATTTTGAAGCAGAAACAAAGAAAGTGAGGGATAGGTGTAAACTCTAACAATTCAAATTTTTTATCGGGTTCCTCCAAGTCTTGGCTTAGTTTGATGTTGTGTTAAAAAAAAATTGTGTGATATGACTAATAGCAAGATCCCACCTGAGAAATATCCTTCCATTGTTAGGTACGCATTTGTTTTTTCTTTGTTATCTACTTTCCCCTATTTTATAGGGAAATACCTACTTTATGGGTATGGTTAGCCAATGATGCCTACCAACCTTCCTCTGATGTATATGATTCCTAGCTAAAGTTTGAGATAGCGATACCGATCTTGGCATACCAAAAAAAAAAAAAAATGACTAGAATGAAAATGTAGCACTACACAAGACCTTGTTTGTGAGCCATTTAAATGGTGATGAAATCTGAATCAGATAAGAATGCCATCATTGCTGCCATTCGCTGGTTCTCTGCCAAGTTTTATCTGTAGCCTCACGCAAATTGATTTGCAATCAGTTATATTGGTTTTTAAAAATCCCATAAAATATAAGAAGCCTATGTTAGTCTATAAAACAGAGCCAGTAATTGCCTCTTCTATATGAATAAAGTGTAAAACCCATATGTGGACTAATGACATTTTCTTATTCCTCAAGCAGGCACTTTGAGCTTGGGCTGATGTGGGAAACAGAGGCAGAAGAATAATTATTAAATTTTCTTACCTACTGACAAGCCCTTGAAACAGGCAGAGTGGCTCTCCTCTGGAGACTCAACTACCTTCACCTTGAGGCTTTGCTAAGGGCAAAGGACAATCCTAGCCTGACCGACCCCCTGCCCCCAACCAGGACCCTGTAAGTCTACTTTACACTTCCTTTGGAAACTTTAAACCTCCAAGATAGTGTCGACAATCATTCCCAAGGGTATGGCCCATTGATATACATCTAAAGGATCTCCCGAGAAGGTTTATTACTGGTAATGAATAACCTTTTCCCCAGACAATAGCTAGCCCCTCAAGGTCCTAGAAACCTTGCTTCCAAAATTCCTTAGAGACTTATGTCATCCCTAATCCCCTCCCCAATTTACAAGTATATAATAGACCACTTCTCACATCCCCAGGGCCGCAGCTCTTCCTGCCCACGGGTCCTGTCCCCGTGCTTTAATAAACCACCATTTTGCACCAAAGATGTCTCAAGAATTCTTTCTTGGTCGTTGGCTCCAGACCTCACCCCACCGAACCTCACCTATGTTCTAGAACTTCATCAGGGCCACACCACACACTTCCTGGATGTTCTACTTTTATGCTCTTTTATTTGGTTTGGAATTCTCATCAGCTCTCCCCACCGCTTTCTTCCCCCTACCCTCCCTTTTCCAGTGCCAGCTCTGATGATCTCTGCTCTGGGGTCCCTTAATATTTTGTATGTCATGAGATGTCTTATACAGTAATCAATAAAGAAAAGAATGACTAAATGAGCATGGGCTTATTAATTCATGAGGGTGGGGACCCTTATTTTCTCTTTGCTTCTAGGCCTTGGTATGGTGGTCTGATGGCGAAAAATACCATTTTATTCAAACCATCCAGTGCCTGTAGGCTCACAACAGCTCCGGATGGCTTTTGTTCCTGGTGGATTAGCTATATTGCAAATGATCAATAAGTCAAACAATCCTGGCAGATCTTCATTTAAAATTCTTAGGGATGCTGTCACTTACTTAACTGCATTCAGTCCTATTGATTTACCTCTCACATCCTTCCACTCTTCTCCCTCTCTACTGACCATCTTAGTCCTGACCACCACCATCGCTCACCTGGACAGCTGCAGTGGCCTCCTCACGGGTCTGCCCTCAATCATTCCTGCTCCTTCTTATCTCTTCATCTGCATTGTCACCAGTGAGCTCATTTAAATGCACATCCTATCACCTCCATTATGGTTTTCTTAAGACCCTTCAGTGGATGTCAGGGCTTTAAGGACAAAATAAACATCTGCCTTTGTTTCTCCTTCCACAAGTCTTGCTTTGCTATCTTGGCTGCAGCCACTCTACCTTCCTTCCTGGTTCTTAATTATATCAATTTGCTTCCCTGCCTCAGGACCTTTGCAAATGCGGTTGCCTCTGCCTGGAAAAGCCCAGCCTCCCCAGGTAGGCTAAACCTTTGCTTGTACACTCTCCTGACTCCCAGTGCTTTTTCCTTCACAATACTTAGGATGGTTTGCAGGTGTGTGTATTTAGGGGGCATATGTCTAAGCTCCATGGGAGCAGGAACTGGCTCTGCCATTTCCTCCCCACCTTGTCCCCTGGAACAAAGTAACAATTTAGAAAAAAAATGTTGAATGAATGAGTAATTCTGGGATAAATTTAAGATCTTTGTCTAAAAAGGCAGGAGCCATAGGAGAAACTCATGTGCTCAGGTACCTGTTACCCAGCTGCCAGGAAGGTGTTCATCATCCAGGTAGCATTACCACCAGTTCTGCTATCAGCGAGTCCTCAACATCAACCTGAGAAATTATGCTATTTTTTTCCCAGTATAAGTTCAGCCCTTTACAAAAGAATTCCAGCACATCCTGGCAAGTATCTGAGAGGCCCACAATCAAATGCAAATAAACAATTTAAAAAGAGCCTATGATTTCCCAATCAAGCAACAGGATAAAATAATGCCATACAATTGTACAATGATGATTCTCTACCAGTGAAGTAAAGTCCAGAAACCACTAGATTTGGAAACATCCCGGAGACCCAGTCCTCTGGATAACCTGAAGTAAGTGTCCCTCCTTCACAGGGTTCCCACTGGCATGTCTAGCTTGTCCTGCCATCCGCTGTTCACACCTGCTCCAGCACGACCTTGCTCAGATCACCCCAAACAAGTCCATGCCAGGAACGTGGTTCCTTCTACTTCAAACTGTCTACCTTTCCCTTCACCTGCTTGCTCTTCCATCTCCAGGCCTCCGGGGCAAGCATCCACTCACTTTCCTGCCCAAGTAACAGCTTATCCAACAACATTTCCTTATCCAGTTGAAATTTTAATGTTTCCTTCCCATCTGGGTAAATGACCAGTCCACACCCTCTGTTGGCTCATGGCAGAGCCAGGGGGATCATCCTTGCTTTTTTTTTTTTGCTCCTCCCAATCCCAGGTACATTGCATCCATCAGCAAGTACTGCCCCAAGTCTGGTCCTTTCCTGCAGCCCCATTGTCCTGGTCATAACCACCACCCTCCCTGCAAAGGTTTTCCAGGGGTCCTCCCCTCCCTTCTTCCCCAGCAGCCAGCATAGTCTTCCAAATGTACTTAAGACTCTTCTGTGATTTTCCATTTTGCCAAGGAAAACATTCCAATCCGTGACCTACAAAGCCCCACAAAAGTTGGTTCTTGCCTTTCCCATTCTTGCTGTCCTCACTTGGGGGCCTTCCATGCAACATCTCCCCCTCTGGTGTCTCAAACTTGGTATGTACTCAGCTGAGCTCCCAACCCCCTCTGACCCCCAGTCTGTCCTTCCCCAGCTCCCTGCCTCTTAGGTGCACAGGCCAGAAAGCTCAGAGTCCCCCTTGCCTCTTCTAATTAACGTCCTGTTTGCGATCAGCCAGCAGACCTTGTCAGCTCTGCTTTCAGAATGTGCCCCAGATCTGGCCACCCCTCATGGCTTCTCCTGTGACCCCCTGTCCAGGCCACCACCAACCAACTCCTGCCCAGGACCGTGGTGACAGCCTCCTGGCTTTTCCGTTTCTGTACTTGTCCTCTGCCCCATTGCCACCCGTCTCTCTTAGTTAAACCCCCGTCCCAGCATCTGGAGTCCTGATGCTAAAACTGGTCAGGTTAGGTCACCCTTATGCTCAAAACCCTCCAAAGGCTCCCACCTTGCTCGGAGTTAAAGATAATTTCTTCACAGTGGCTGCTAAGGCCTGATGAGATCTGCACCCCCCTCCATTCACCTCAATACCTATTATTCTCATTGTCCACTCCCTTCTGCTTTGTTTGCTTCATTTCCATCACACTAGCCTCCCTGCTGTTCCCTCAACACAGCAGACACACTTCTGCCCCAGGACCTTTACACTAGCTATTTCCTCTACCAAAGACATCTTTCCCTAGATAGTTATTATTTATTTATTGTTTCCTAGATCCTGAGATAGTTCTCTCATCTCCTTCAGGTAGTTTTTCAAACATTATCTTCCCACTAAGGCCTTCCCTGTCCACTCTATAAAAAATTGCAACTTCCTTGCCCCAGAAACACTCTAGGCTATGTGCCTAATGTATTTTTCTCCTTAGAACTTATCTCTGTGGTATGTAGGGCTTGCTTCGTGGGTGTGTGACCACGTGCAGTCACACAGACCCTGTGCTGACTATAAATTCATAAGATATCTTGTTTAAACAGGGGACCCCACAAACTCATTTGGCCTTGATCCCACAAATTATGTAGCTGGGCCCAGCAGCATGCTATATATTTGACTTATCTTGTTGCTTGCATCTCTCCCCACTTGAGAGTGAGCCACAAGGACAGAGCTCCTCACTTCTCTCATCCATCACTGTAACCCTAGACCTAGAACAGAGCTGCATATAGGGTAGCTGCTCAAGACAGATCTGTGATTAAGAAACAACAGGTGTTGGGGAGGGTGCGATAAAAGGGAAACTTCTTGCCCTGTTGATGGGAATGCAAGCTGGTGCAGCCACTCCATACTGAAGAATAGTATGGAGGTTCCTTAAAAAGTTAAAAATAGTTACCCTATGACCCAGCAATTGCACTACTAGGTATTTACCAAAGGATACAGACATACAGATTCAAAGGGGCACATGCACCCCAGCATTATCAACAATAACAAAATTGTGTAAAGAGCCCAAATGTCCATCAACTGATGAACAGATAAAGAAGACTTGGAGTACACACACACGCGCGCGCACACGCACACACACACATATACACGCACACACACACGCACACTGGAATATTACTCAGCCATCAAAGGAATGAAATCTTGCCATTTTCATTGACGTGGGTGGAGTTAGAGAGTATTATTCCAAGGGAAATAAGTCAGAGAAAAGACAAATACCATACGATTTCACTCATGTGGAATTTAAGAAACAAAACAGATGAACATAAGGGAGGGGGGGAAAAGAGAAGGAAACAAACCAGAAGAGACTCTTAATGATTGAGAACAAATTGAGGGTTGTTGGAGGGAGGTGGATGGGGGACGGGCTAGATGGGTGACGGGTACTACAGAGAGCACCTGTGATGAGGACTGTGTGTTGTAAGTGATGAATCACCAAATTCTACTTCTGAAACCAATATTGCATTGTATGTTAACTAACTAGAATTTAAATAAAAAGAAGAGAAAAATATTTGGGAATAACTGAGTCTTCCCAGTTCAACTAGTCAGAAATCTGGGAGTCACCCTTGACACTTATCAACCCCCCCCCCCAGGTCCCCACATTTGAGTTCCACCCATTCTGTTCCTTAAATATATTTTGGGTCTGTCTATTCCTCTTCACTTCCTGTCCCACCGTCAGCCAAGCTACCTGGACGCCTCCTTATAACGTGCTTCTTAACCGGTCTCCACCATCCCCATGTGTCCCCTCCAGCCACTCCCCATAGTTACTGCCTTCTGCCCACACAACCCAGGATGAAGGTCAAAGTCCTTGCCTGATCCAGCCCTGTCCGCTTCTTCTGCCACATCCTGCCCTCTCAGCAGCGCTGCCTCTCAGACCTCCTTTGGATCCTGCAAATAAGCTTTTTGTTATTGCATGCAAACCCTTCTGTCCCCTGTTTCCAGAACACCCTTCACTCCCTCTAATTCTTGGTCACCTTCATCCCGTTTCCTGAACCCCTGACCAAGGACCACACCTCTGAGATCTTTGCCCACCAGGCAGTCAGCGAGCATATAGCAGGTGCTCAGTGCTTCTGCTCCAGTGAATGAACCTGGGCAGGAGGCCCTGCCGAGCAATTAATATAGGTTGGGTCTTCGGTGGCTAGTTAGCTTTCAAGCCTGGGGGCATGTTAATGGTGTTAAAGCCTTAGAGCCAGTATGCAGAGTTGCCCTGGTGCTGGAGGGCCTGGGCTGTATGCAGAGATATTCTGTTTGGCCAGCACAGAGTTGGTCCACATGGTATTTCTTTTCTTTTTTGAAATTTGGTTGAGTTACTAACCTTGAAAAATTGGGAGGTTTCACATAAGAATTTGAATATATGGCTTCTTTGGAAAAGTTGAAAGATCCAGTAACCTTGGGTCTGCAGTATGGCAGTTGGCAGGAGCTAACCTGGGCTGCCCTGGATGGGACCTGTGTGTGGGGCCTGCCCACAGTCTTTGCTTGGTGGGGTGGGGGAAGCTTCCTCCATTAGGCTACCTGCCTAGCTTCTCTGTGGTGTCAGCCTCGGCTCACGGGGAAAACAGAGCTGGATTATACGAAATTAAAAGGGCTCCAAGGGCTACCAGAGGTCAAGGAGAGCCAACCTGGGAAGCCAGAGGTGTTTGCAGGCTCTAAAGGCTCTGGGCTCTGTAGGGGACCCAGGCACTAGGCTCCCAGGCTGGGCTGGTCCCCTGGGTTCAAGTTTGTGGAAGCCATGGAGCCGCCCGCCTTCAGGACGAGATGGGCATGGACGAAGAAATGGCCTGGAAACAACAGGCCCTTGCTTACAGGCTCTGGACGGTGTCTGGCCTAAAGGATTCTTACAAGATAATAGGAAGAGAAAGAGGCATCTCAAGAACACAACCGATTTCAGATTTGTGTGTGTGTGTTTGTGTGTGTGAGGTGGGGAGTGAGGGGACCTTCAGAGTCAGATTTAAGTTGTTCTAGAACAAAGTAATGCAGCTTTTTCACATACAAGAGCTGTGGTCCAAACACACACATGCCTCATATGAGTGATATTTCCTATATTCTTAAAAGAGAGTCAACTTTTCTCTCTGAGGAACACTTTTCTTTCCCTCCTCAATTGGTTTGTATTAATAAGTGACTTTGGGCTTTCTAGCACATGTTTCCCTTTCTTCTTGTAGTTTTAAAACCTATACTTACAAGAAGTCCATGATAACACTGCTCGTTACACATTTTTGGAGAGCCTACGGAGAACGCCATACCCTTTGAAAACCTCGAGCCCAAACTAGCTATACCGATCCATTAAGAAGGGCCGTCTTCACTTCAACCTTGCAAAAATGTTCCAACCCAATTCAGGCTTGTTATGGTGTCAGAGTGATCTTCATTTACAAGAATTTCAAAAGGATCTCTTAGAACTTGAAGGGACTGTGTTTCTTGTCCTCGTTGGGCAGTCTAGTTGTCAAGGGCAGGATCTCTGATTTCTTACACGAATGCGGTGGGACACATTCTTTACCCCAACTTAGCCTTTGCCCAACTGGCATCTGGAGCTTTGTTGTGTGGGATCAGGAAAAGTTGAGAGAAGCAGGGAGGCAGGCAGAAAGGGGACCCGAGGATCGAGGAGTGAGGAAGCCCAAATTTATCCAGATTAAAGGCAGGTGGGGGAGGGGCAAGAACAGAAAGCTGGAGTAAGGGAGGGGAGAGAACAGAATGCTGGGGCCTGGGTGGGAGAATACTGGATTTGGCATAGGAGGCTCTAGACATGAGAGCTATCTCTGGGGGTTGGGAATTGGGTCCTCTTTCATGTTCTTTAGGCACCAGGAGTAGACATTGGATTAGAATTCTTTTAATTACCCTTTGGCTCACATGTGACATTGCAGAGCTGAGCCACTTGGAGCTCTATTATTTTTTAGGGTTCCACACATTAGGTTCTACTGGATTTATGATAGGATAGTTCCTGTAAGGAGAATGTCAACTTTTCTACTCAAAGTCTTAGTTAAGCAATTTGAGTCTGGATCCGTGGAAGCCTTCCTCTATTCTTCAGCAATTAGCTAGCTCCTTGACGTCCGGCCACCAATATGGTTATGGCTCTGTCCTAGTGTTCATCCCTATCCCACCTGCCTTGATACAGTAATTCATCAGTTTATGTGTTTGTCTCCCTTCCTTGGCCAGAAGGCTTGGAGAATAGGGACCAACTACATCTTATTGCTCTTTACAGGTTCAGCCATCGCTAAGACCATACCTACTTGCTGGCACATACTAGGTCATCAGTAAATGAGTTTTGAATGAGTGTATGAGGCTACCAATGACTGTGATTCACTTAAGACTTCCAAATCTCTCCTTAATTAAGTCCTGGAAACATTCAAACAGTATAGGATGGAACAGTCTAATAAATAGATTCTAACTTGTTGCCTCTGGGAACTGATCTAACTTAGGAAATGCATGTAACACCAGGAAATGGTCTTGAGCTCTTGTAGTCAAAACTTTCTTATAGATGATTTGGGGACCGGAAAGATGGTGCATTGGTAAGTTTGCAGATGATTGTAAGCTGCCCCCCAAATTTAGACTCATCCTCAACTCCTGTTGTTCTCTTGTCACCCACATTCAATCCATAGCAAATCCTGTTGGCTTTACCTTCAACACATAGTCCCAATCCCACCCTTTCTCACCACCATCCCTATCCCCGGTCCACCAATCCAAGCCATGACCTCGCTCACCGGGACTGTTGTAATGGCCTCCCAACTGGTCTTCCTACTTCCACCGTGGACCCTGTAGTCTGTTCCCCACCTGCCAACCAGATCATGACCTTCCTCCACTCAAAGCCCTCTGATGGCTTCTGTTGTGCTCAGAGCAAAAGCCAAAGAAAGTTCTCTCGATCTGGCTCCTGCTGCCTCCCTAGCCTCCCCTAGCTCCAGGAACACTGGCCTCCTCACCCTTCCTCAGATGCATGGAGCATATTCTTATTTCTCCTGCCATGCAAGGATCTGCCCCAGATATCTGTGTGGTTTTTTCCCCTCACCTTCTTTATGTTCTTCCCACTGAGGCCTCCCTTCTCCAGCCTCCCCAGTGCAGACTGCAGCTCCTCTGCCTGGCCCGCCCTGGCCTCCTTCCCTATTGAATTCTCCAGAGCACTTACCTCCATCTGACCTATATTTTGCTTTTTTTATTTGTTTCTTGTCTATCTCATGGAGCATGAGGTTGTGTCATGAGGGGGAGGACTTTTGTTGGCTCTGCCCACCGTTGCATCCCAGCGCCTGGCACAGGGAAGTACTTGACGGTGACCAGGGAATAAATATCAAGAGCTCTTACAGGCAATAGGCAATGGGTGGGTCGCTCCTTGTAGCTCGAGCCTTGGTTTCTGACGTTCACAATGATGGTGGCAAGATGATCATCTATACGTGTGGAATGTCTGTGGCCTAAGTGTGGAGGATTAATGTGGAATTCTTGCCTGGTTGCCTTCTTTAAGGGAGATCAAGTAGCTTTGGGCATATGGAAGGGCAGCTGAGCAAAAGAGAACCCAGGCATCCATGTCTGGAGTTCCATCAGTGGATGGAAACCAAAGGAGGTTATGCTTTGTGCTTAGACCTTGGAATACACAGAACCTCAGAGGAGAGGTTCTGGTCGCTGAGGACACATTTGGCTCATGTGTCAAGGATGGAGGAGCTCGGCTGGGACTTGGGAAGCCTCTGCCTGGGAGGAGAGGGGTTTGGAGGCTGCTTCAGAAGTCAGGCTGGGGGGACACTGGCTGGAATTGCCTGCACTTGGATGAGGTTCCCTGGATTGAGGAGCTTATCTTCGCAAGATGTTGTTTCCTTGTGTCCCATCCTTGTTGGATGGGACTGGACACTGGATTTATACTCTGTGCTTATAATTTTTTAAAAACTTGTACAGAGTTTTCATTTTATTACATTTTAAACTTTTTTTTTGAACTGGATGATAAGATTGGCCCGGGGATGGGCAGTGCTGCAACAAGGAAAGATGTCCTGAGGTTTGTGGTTTTCTTCTGCCATGACCCAGATAATAGAACTTCGGGTTCCAGAATTTCAAGTTGGTGCAGAGATATCTGGGACCCTAGTGAACCAGGCAGATGGCAAAATCCTGGTATGGTTCTGGTGCCCAGAGGCACAATGCACTTCTCAAATTCTTGTCCTCTTCTAACTGCTCTGAGTGCCCAAGGCCCTACAGAGGTTCAGCGAGACCGAGGACTGGCATGGACTTTGTGCCTGTGGGGATGAGCCTATAGACTTGTCATTTCTAGGGGCCATCCCAATGTCCCTCTCGGGTTGTCGTCTGTAAGTGTGTTCTGCTGGAGTATTACAGCATGTCCTGGTTTGCAGTGGGTTGCCAGCTTGGTCCCTGGGAATCCTGACAGAAGAAGCACACCAAATAAGAACAAAGGCTTCACAGAGCCGCGGGAGTGAACAAAAAAATGGCCCATGAACTTGAGTGTGAGCAGGTGTAAAGGGAAAATACTCTGACCTTTGTTGGGAAGAAGATGAGCCCCGGACTGTGAATTTCAAACCAGGACAAGAACCAAGGTCAAGGCAGATTCCTCCCTTAACTTTAGGGGGCCTGGTTCCCTTGCCAGAAAGCAGGGGAGAGATGGGCACCCTAATGGACAGACTGCTGGAGACTGTGATGGGACCGGGAGGGAAGCCATGCAGAAAGCAGCACCCAACACATACCAGACATTTCATGTCTGAGAGCAACAGAAAAATTCCTGGAATTGTTATTGTTCCCACTTTATAGACCAGGACAATGAAGCTCAGAAGTAGATCATGACTGTCTCTTTTGAGTGTTGGAATGGAGCTCAGACCGAAGGCTGTCCTCCTCACCCATCTCTTATTCAGTCCCTTCCTTCCTTCAGCACATTCGGATCCAGGGCCCACCTTGTGCCAGGCCCTGCTCAGGTGCTGGATACCTGGCCATTGCCAAAGCAGGAATGTTCCTGTCCCCACGGGGCTTCCGATCTCCGGGGGATGTTGTAATGAGCAAAGCAGAACCAATGGTCATGGCTGTGGTAGCACCACAGAGAGGCAATCAAGGGGCAGTCATGGGGAGAGAATACAGTGGGCTGTCCTCAGGTTTTGGGGTCAGGGACAGAGATAAGGTGGAGCCCTGTGCGGGAAGGGCCGGGTGTGGGTTGCATCTGGCCTGGGGGAGCAGCAGCGATGTCAGGGGGGAAGGGGTTATGCATGTCACAGGAGTGAGCAGAAGGGAGAGGGAGTCAGAAGGTGAGTCTCCAAAGTGTATGCCCTCTCGGCCCTTGCACGTGGGCTTCGCCAGAGGGGAACTCCAGTCAGAAGAGGAAATACAGCCCTGCCCAGTGGTTAGGAAACTTCTGGTCTTTGGAAGTCAAAGAGATAATGGGGTCTGGAAAATACCAACAGCTTCCCGACAGGTGTGGACACAGTTCCATGGAGAGATTCCAAACGCATCATTAAGGTAAACAGAAGGCAGGGCTGCATCCTTTCTATGGGAGGGTCCTGGACAACAGGCTGTCTTCCCACAGCTTGAGCTCTGATCCCAGATCAGAAAAGAGGTTGGGGTGGAGCCTTTTGGGAGTGCAAGTGGGTGGGGACCAGTGTGGGTGGGAGCCCATCTACCATGGAGATCCCCATGGCATTTCTCACGGAGGAGGAAAGGAAAGGAGGGAGCGAGGTAACCGTGATCAGATGCCTTCTTTGCCGAGAACTATGTGTTAACCATTCCCCCTGCCTCACTTCCTAGAGGTCTCCCAGGTCTCCAAGGGGGAAACTGAGGCACAGAGAGGTTAAAGTAACTTGCCCAAGGTCAGTCTGCTAGTAAGGGTGTGCTGTGCTTTCCTGAATCCAAAACCCACATTCTTTCCTGTGAACTAGGCTGAGTGGCAGCAGACCAGCCAGGCTAGGGAGGGAGCAGGACTAAATGAGCAGGATCTAGGGGTCATTCTGGGGGAGGGGGTAATGGTAGGGAGAGGGAGCATAGTGAGAGGACAAGGGGGCACAGGTAGAACTCTGGTGTACTGGACTGGGCTTTGCTTTCTTGATGGACTGACTTGGGTTCAAATCCCCCCTGTCCCAGTTGCTAAAATCCAGCAGGTAGAGAAAACATCTTAAATATCCCCATTCTCCATGCTGCCCCTCCCCCAGCTTGCCACCCGGAGAGGAGGCCCCCACGGCTCCTCTTGCCTCTGGCTGCCTGAGTAAGCAGTCCCCCAGAAGAGCCTGACTCATTCACCTTGGCTCCCTGCCACCCGAGCTGCAGGGAGGACAGTAGCCCAGTGGCCCCATACCTTCTAGCTTGGTCCGATTGCCCAGCCCCCTCCGGGGGGCCAGAATGAGGCAATCCCACCGGGACTCTGTGGGTGCTATGTGCAGAAGCCTCCGCCTGGCCCTCACCACCCAGCACACACCTGTGCTGCCGTACTGTGTACATGGTTGCGTGTCAATGTGTCACCGTCCCTCACTAGACTGCGAGCTCTTGCAGGGCTGGGATGAGCCTGAGTCATCTCCCGTCCCCGGTGCCCATGACAGGATTTGGCACAACACAGGGGCCGCTCAGCAAGTATTTGCTGAATTCCCTTCCTAATCGAATGGGAAATTTCCCCACCCTTGCCTTGGGATGGTCCCCGGTGGAGACAGAGCCCTGTGTCCCCCGCTGGTACTTGCAAGGCTCACCCCGCGTTAACAGCCCTGGGATGCGAGGCACTCGAGGCACCTGCCACATTTCGGCATTGTTTCCTCCCGATGCTTTCGTTCCAGCCCATTCTCACTTTCTGTCTTGGAAAATCACAAGGAAACTCCACGCTGCTCCTGGAATTCTTGCCAACGTGATTCAAGCAGAATCAAGCACATGGCACCGGGTTCCCGCACAAACAAAGACGTTGCCACCTTCAGCTGGATGGCTTCCTCCCTTCTGCCAGCCTAGGCCCCCCACCCCGGCAAGAGGGGCAGTGTACGGGCCTGGCTGGCCGCATTGTCACCCACGGGGCGCTCCCATGGCGGGTGCACCCAGGTTTCGGTGGTGGGTCGTGAACTAGACAGAGGCCAGCTCCCCAGGGAACAACCTGGACACTCACCGCATTCCCATCCCTATTCACTCGCCACGCACCCAGGGCTTCCTGCATCAGGCCTCTTTCCAGTTTCTCTCTTAGCTGCGCTACTTGGAGTGAACTACCTATTTTCTCTGTGCCTCGGTGTCCTCCTCTGGGACGTGGAGAGGGTCACAGCCCCGGCACCCCACTGTGGGGATTCCAGGAGACGCAATGCGAGCGCCATGCATGCTGGGTATACAGTGAGCACTCAGTAAGTCCTGGCGATGACGCTGACGTCCTGTGTTGGCATTAGCACCTGTTCCCAGAGCTCAGGCCTTCGCAGGGCGGTACGTTCCTTGCCTCTAAGCCCTTTTACTGGGAAAACCATCCCTTCCACGCTCGGACCCTCCCAGGCGCACCGTGTGACAGCAGGTCTGGATGAAGGCTCCATCCAAACCCAGTGTTGAGAAATGGAACGAGGAGCTGGGCTGACATGTCTGTTAAACACATTACTGGCCTAACGATGCCTCTCTCCAGTCCCTCCCTGCAGGCTGGCGAGCAAAATTTAAATGCTGGGTTCCCGAGAACCCATTTTAGGCTGAAACAGCGCTACTCCTTTGTTGGGAGATTGTAAAGTCTCCAGGGAGGAAAAACGTGTGGCATTCGCCACTTGGGAGCTGAGTGACTTGGGATAGACGACTCTCATCCCGTGCCTGTGCCCCTGTCTGTGAATGGAGTTGGTAACTGCACCCCACGAAGGGTGTCGGTGACACTCGGGGTGGTCTGCGGTGTCAGGGACTTGGCAGGAGTCTGTTCCCAAGAGCGGCCACCACACCAGTGATGCTGTTGTCCCACAGCCTCTGGGGCCCGGAGCTCCCCTTTGCAAAGGGCTGTGTTATCCCCGCTGGAAGACAGGGCTGTTTTGGGAAATAGCCCCACTGCATGTCACCAAATGAAAGGGACACCACAACTGATGGTCCCTTAGGTGGGGGGACCTGGTCCAGAACCTGTCACAGGACAAAGCTTCTGGGATTAGATGCAAAGTGGCCTAACGGGCTGGGGACTTGGAGTGGCCGGATTTGAATGGTTTCTCCACACCCACTCCCAGGGGAGCCTTGGCAACTTCCTTAATTTTTCTGAGCCTCAGTTTCTTCACCAGAAAAATGGGTGTGATAATACCCCTCTTTGTGAGACTAGAGAATTAATAACAACTTATTAGTTACATTCTAAGGCACTATTCTAAGTCACCCCGTGATGTACTTATGACTATTATAGCCTCACTTGACAGTTGGGGAAACTGAGGCACAGAGAGGTCAGTAACTTGCTCGGGGTCACTCATTTGTCCCATTTCCTGACCTGGTCCCTGCTCCCTCCTCTGCTCTCATCTCCTACTCCCCTGTACATGGGAATCATGACTGAATTATCATGTTACCCCCAACTCTCCAGACTAACCCACGTCTCTCTGCCTTTGTGTTCCTTCTGCCTAAATTGGCTGTCTCATCTCCACCAGACTCGGTCTTGCCTATCCTTCAAGGCTCACCCCAGGTGTCTCCTCCTCCAGGAAGCCCTCCTGCCGAGGCATTAGAGGTAGGCACTCCTTTAGCCTGGCCTCCCCTAGATGCAGGCTTCCACCACTTGCAGAGGACTAAATGTATTCTATTTCCTTGGCACTTTGTTTCTCCTGGGCCTGTGTGAGGCTGTTTGTGCCCCTCCTCAATGGAAGTGCCCTTTTCTCCATTTCATGGTTGAGGAGACAGGATTTGAACACAGGGTAGTTCTCCCGGAGGCAGCTGGGTACGCATTCCCTTTAACTTGTCTCTTTTGCTGGACCCTGGCTTATTTATGTCTCTGCCTCCTGGGGCCCTACACCATATAGGGATTCAAACAATAGTTTTTGAATGAATCCTGAGCACTATGAGGTATTTTTAGAATAATAATAGTTAAAAAAAAAAAAAGAACAGACCTTGGGCAAGTGCCCCAGGTTCCCATTCTCCAGGCTGGTTGAAGACGAGGGCTCATCAGGACTGAAGGCCCGTGAGCACAGACCCCTGCCAGCAGCCATCCCCATGGGCCCACTCCAGGGCCTACTGTAGGAAGCGCTCAGAATATACAGACATGTCTCCCCGTTGCGGGTGACATCTCGGATAGCCCTGCTCTCTGTGATCCCAGTCGGCTTGGGGACCCCCGAATCCAAAGGTCTTTGGTTTAAGCCAAAGCAGTCTTTAGAGGAATGAGTGATCTCTGCTCTCCCCCGAATCAGAGAAATTGGAGGTCCGATGAGTACAGCCCGCACCTGTGAGACATGACAAAGCAATACAGAAGCGAAAGCCCTCAGAATACCCATCTTCTCCAGCATCCTGAGTTTTTTTTCTTTTTAGAGCAAAGCCCTGTAATATTAATAAACAGCAGCGAGAAGGGTAGAAAGTGACTCTTTCCCTTTGACATGGCGAAGATCACAGGGACTGGAGGGACCTTTAATCTTTATTAATGTGTCTCCGGGGGGACTCTCGCCATGAGCTGTGGGAAGCAGACATGCAAAGAGCTTGCTTGCTCGCGGTCCTCAGCCTCCCCGGGCGCCTCAGATGACTGCCTGATACCGTTCAGAGTCCAGCAAAGCCACGTCACGGGGACCTGCTGTGTCCCGGGCAAGAACAAGGCAGCCCTAACCCAGCTCCCATCTGTGGGGGGCTGGAGGACAAGGGAAATTCAGGACACGGGCCTCGGTCACATGGGCCCGCTTCTAACCAAGGGCACCGATGCCCTGAAGAGGCTCAGAAGGAACCAGGCTGTCTGTTGCAGGGACAAGCACAAATCATGCCTGGGGGGAGGGGCACACCTGAGTTCATTAAGGAGCACAGCCAATAATCAACACCCTGGTTTCCGAGGACGTTCCTCTGCACGGCCTGGCTGAGCGCTTCTCCACACCCCTCCTTCCCTATAGCTGCGCTTGCGCCCGTGCACGCTACAGACCCGGAAAGGTCTGTAACTGGATACCATGCAGACCTAATTCCATGGACTGAGTGAGTCAGGAATCGCAAGACAGGTTCAGGCGTGCGTGACGGAATTGAAAAGTTTTCTAGTAAGGATATGAGAGCCGAGTAAGTTGCAGGGTCGCACACGCACACACACAGGCACATGCACGCGCATATGCATGCTGAGAAACGGAGAGGCATATTTTGACATTCATTCTTTCAAAAATATGGAAAACCCCTCGGTGCTAAGCACTGTCCTGGGCACGGGGGATGCAGGGGTGGATAGGACCGCTGAAGCTCTTGTTCCCCCAGAGCTTATGTTCATCCCAGTGTTCTTGGGGGAGTTTCTCCAGGAGCCAGGATGGCATGGGTTAATCTCACTAAAGCCACAGTGCAATGCAAAATGGGCACTCCCACTTTCTGCCCCAGGGAGCTAAGCTCAGGGAGGTCAGCCTGTCGGAGGCTGCACACTAGGCTGGGGACCAGGTTTGGAGCCTGGTTTCCAGGCCTCTTCCTTTTCTGCTCATTGCTCAGAGGCGACAAAGAAATCGAGCTGGGAGGGCTGGTGCAATCCTGGAGGAAGAACCCAGGTGAAGTGTGTTCATATAAAACATCACCTAATTCGATTATGATCGCTAGACTGCGGTATAATAAAACGGAGTTCCTCGTAAGCATCACCTTCTAATGTTTACAGAACAAGAAGGCAGAATTAAGAGAGGAATTTTCAGGGAGAAAAGCATGTCTTTTAGGTTGAAACGTAAAGAGAATAGACCCAGAAGAAATCGATTCCTGATTTTACAACCCAGCTCTGATGATGGGTGCACCGGGCGCCAGGTGCACCGGGCGGCTGACTCCTTGCAGAGAAGGGCTGGGCGGGTGCCCTGTGGGCACTGCTGGGGGTGGGAGGTCCCACTTGAAAGGACCCCAGGATGGGGCATAGGGGCTCATGGGAGATTTGTTAGAGGGAAGGAGTGCTAGCACAGCAAAGGTTTGAGGGTTCTGCTGGATTTTTTCCAAACACCTCCTTGCTCATCTCCAACCTCGGCTTCTCCTCCCGGCATCCACCCTCACATACAGCCAGAGTGATTTTTCTAGGAAGAGTAGAGCCTGGTGATTAGCACCTTGGATCCTGGGGCCAAGCTGCCTCGGTCTGAAGCCTGGTGTGCTGCTTTCCAAGCTGTGTGACCATGGGAAGCTTACTTGCCCATTCTGGACATCCAGTGCCTCATCTTGAAATGAAGGTTGAAGTTGGGCCAGACTCGAGGTTGCCAATGAGGCTAGAATGAGCCAGTGTGTCTGAAGCACTTAGAGGGAGGCTGGCACATAGTAGATGCTCAGTTAGCATGAGCTGCCTTCATTATTTTAAATCTGCATCTAGCACTCCCCTTTCTGAAACCCATGAGTGAAGGCTGTTCATTGCCCTCTGAGGAAAACCACACAACCCCGAGGAAAACCCACACCTTTGTGATCTGGCCTCTGTTGGCCCTTCTAGAAGTTTTCTGTATCCTGCGTGGCTCCATCCCTGCACGCGCTCCATCCCTCGCTGACCCCAGTGACCAGCAGCCCCTGCTAGCACCTTGTTCTTTCCCTCTGCTGGGCCTTGCTGGTACTTCTTCCTCCATGAGGATCCCCCGCCCCTGCCCATATGCAACATGGAATTAGCTTTCAGACTCAGCTCCTGCCCTGGGGACAACTTGAAGGACCCCTTCATCTACCTTGGAACTCACCCCTCCCTCTTCTAAGTGCCTCTGCCGAGCCCCCTGCAGAGTGTGGCCCCAGGTCCCCTCATGACTTCACTGTCCTGACCTGTTCACATGGCCATTGTCCCCACTCGACAGTTAGGGTCTGGCCCTTGTTTCTGAGCTCCCAGTGCTGTCCAGGATGGAGCCCTGTGCCTCAGTCAGTGGCTGTTGAGTCAATTTGCCCATTTGACAAGGAGAAAGTGTAGGTCAGAGGGGGCACTTGCAAACCAGTTATTATTATAAAGTAAGAACATGCCCAGTGAGGGGGAAATGTTAAGTCTGTGCAGAACCCTGAGAGGCTGGTTAAAAACCCTTTGAGACAAAGAGCCGGGGAGGGAATGCTGCATTTTGCCATCACATCGCCTCTGGATCAGGGAGGAATAAAGCGAGGGTTCATGTTTCTCCTTCGAGAAATTAGGTCACTGGGTGTTGTTAAGTATGCCTTACAGAGCTATGCTAATCAGTTCTCTTCTGGCCTAAATATCTGGTAATTATCTTGGTTTTTTTGCTTTGCCAGTCTTGGCTTCCTAAAGCAGTTCACCCATGCTGTTACTTCTCAAGCTCTTCAAGGGTCGTGTCCACCATCACCGCCGAACGGCGAGCGCATCCGGCTCCTGCGTGCTGGCGCTGGTCCAAGCGGTTTGGGCACTCGGACGGCTCAGATTTCCGCACAATCAGGAGGCAGGTGACACTATTGGTCAATGCTTCTGGGGCCTTTGCCACCTTTGCTGAGCTCCCGGCCCTCTCTTCCCCCTTGTCCCTGTTTCCCAGTCCCTGCTCCACTCTGCATCCTGGCCACATGGAGCATGTGGCTTCCCAGGCACAAGCCAGAGCTCCACGGTCTGGGCTTCCTACCTCCTGGGTACTCTTGCCCATTCACTCCGGATGTCCACCTGCCTCGGGTCTGTATCCTCCATGCAGCCTCTGAGGTCTGGCTTGAGTCAAGACTGCCAGAAAGTTCTATCTGAACTCTCATTGCACTCAGAGTCCAAGCCACCTGCTTTAATCTTTGGCAGTCCACTGCTTGTGTGTGCAACATGTGTGCATGTGGATGCATGAACACGTGTGCATGTGTGCACAAGTGTGTGCATGTATGCACAGGCGTACACGAGTGGCATGTGTGAACATGAGTGTGCATGTATAAACTTGTGCGTGCTCGTGTGCATCTGTGAACATGTGCTTGCATGTGTGCACGAGTACATGCATGTATGAACGCGTGCACACTAGCATGGGTGTATGAGTATGAGTATGCGTGCATGTATGAACTTGTGTGTATACAAGTGCCCGCATGTGCATGTATGAATACGAGTGTGCATGAGTGTGTGTATGAACATTGAGTATTTGCATGTGCATGTTTGGACATGTGGGTGTGTGCATATGTACAAACAGGTGTGTGCATGCACGAATGCATGTGCACAAGTGTGTACATGCAGGGATGAACATGTGTATGAATGTGTGCGTGAACAGGTGTGTGCATGCGTGTGCATGCTCCTGTGGTCACTCTCTTTCTATATTTAGATTACACACTGAAGACAGGGATCAAGTCTCCCTGTGTCTCTCAGCTCCCATAGAACACTGATCTAACTATAAGATTCCCCTCACAGACTTCATTCATTCAAAAAAAAATCAATTAACAAGCCTGTATTGCACATCCATTGTGCACCAGATACCGTGACCCATACTGGGGTGTTGGGCTGGACCATGACTGATTGTTGATGAGAGGGCAAACATGAAGAAAGAATTAAGGAAAAACCCAATAGATTGAGGGGCAGTTCATCTTCTGAAGCTCAAAATGCCATAACCCAACTTTTGCCCTAACATATCAAATTAGGTCACTTACAGATAACATTGAACATGAAATGTAAATACAGATTCTATAGCTTGCATCTTCTGGCTAGTTGGCTTGTTTGAGGGATCTATTTTTTTTTTCCAAAGATTTATTTATTGGATAGAGAGAGGTCACAAGTAGGGAGAGAGGCAGGCGGGGGGGGGGAAGCAGTCTCCCCACTGAGCAGAGAGCCTGATGCGGGGCTTGATCTCAGGACCCCGAGACCATGATCTGAGCTGAAGGCAGAGGCTTAACCCACTGAGCCACCCAGGCACCCTGGGTGCCCATTTTTTAAGTTTGTATCTTTATAACCTAATAATCATGCTGGGCTATTACAGGAAGATTGATTATCACAGTAGCTAAATAAGTGAGTTTAAAATAGGCTCTACCCACAATGCATTCAGTGTCCAGAACACCCTCAGGGTAGGCCTTCTCATACCTATTTCTCTGAAAGAGAAACTGAGGCTCAGTGTTTAAGTCATTTGCCCAAAGTGCAGGCCGGGCTGCTGGAATTGCCAGCCGGGTCCAAAGTATCTGTTCTTTACTGGTGTCTGTGCCTACGCTTTTGAAGTTCTAAATTTGTAGAGAAAGAAATAAATGTTTTGACCTTGTGCTAATACATTTTCTATAAGGTCAGAAATAAATAGGTGAAAATTAATCTGACAATCTGCAAGCAGGCTGAAAAATACCACTCTACTTTCCCCTTGGATTCGACCCCCATAATTGCGCCACTCATTGACAGCTGATTGGTTTAAATAATTCATACCCTTTCGTGGGGCCTGTTGCTTGGAATTGGCATTTGCTTGATGAGGTCTGTGACTGACAGGTGATTATTGGTTGACATGCAGAGACAGGCTCAGAACTGCCACCTTCCCCAGCGTCGTAAGGCAACTCTCTGTGTCAGGACCTCACTGCTCAGTAACTCACAGACTGGTCAACAGACAGTAGCTTGGATATTCAGAGCACGTGCACCTTCCCAGCCTTTCTGTGGACCAAAGGGAGAGGGCTGGCTGTGTTTCCTGGGACACCCGAGGTGCTGGTGCTCTAAGTTACAGATGTGACTGGAGCCGTGTGCTCCCAGGGCTTGCCTGGCGCCCCTCCCTCCACGTTCTGTAGGACAAAGCTCCCATCTCCTTCCCAGGCCGCCAGGAACCCAGAGCTTCTGCTATGGAGGAGGGACTCCAGTTTCTCCCAGCCTTTCACCCAGGAAAGATGCTTCCACTAGTGGGAAAATTGGCAAGCCTTTTTGAAGAGAAGAGAGGTATATTCAGAGATAAGAGGGCAGGGATGGGAGAGGGGCTCAGAGGGGCAGAATGGTGGTAACCCCAACAAAAGGCGAGGAAGAAGGGCGCTAAGGAGTGATGGGAAGAAGGGGACAGATGCAATTCATAGAGAGGCTAAAAACCTTTCCTTGGACCCAAGGTAGAAGAGATGAGAGGAACAGAGAACTTACTTAGAGCCACAGCTGCGGGGAGCGTGTGGAGGGGAGGCCAGGAAGGAGCCCAGGGAGGGGCAACCTTTGGAAAAGATGGAAAGGGGATGGGGAGCAGGAGGCTGAGAAACCGTGAGCACAGAGGCGTCCTCTGCCAGTGTGGCTCCGCGCAGGTAGAGAGCAGCGACGCTACTTAACTGGGTCTTAGGATATCAGATTCCCCCAGCTTGTTGGGATGACCTTGAACCTGGGAGCAGTTTCCATTCCCTTCCAGCTCTCACTGGAGGTGACCAGTCCTCCTTCCCCACGCTCCCAGCAGACATGCTACCTCCCACGTCCTCGCCACCATCAAACTTCACTGGATCCCCCCCTTTTACACGTGGGTTCCCCACAGCCGTGGCCCACTCAGACCCCTGAATCTGAAGACAGTGGAGTTGGGACGGGGCCCAGTGACGGGAAGGAAGGCGATCCATCAAGCTGAATAAGCAGCAAGGATTAGGAGAAGGTAGAAAAGACTGGAAGTCGAATTCTCTGAATGCCAGTAATGGCAGGACTACTGGTAAACCTTTTATGGGGACAGTCGCCTATGAAGAAAGCATCTGGCAGAAGATACACTGATCTCTTTTACAAATTCTTAAATGCAGTAGAAACAGCGTCTGTATGGAGGGGTCATTCTGGTGGAAGGAAGAGGCAAGAACACTGTGGGTAGAGGGAGAGGGGGGCGAGGGGAGACGTGAAGAAGGAGTTGTGACCCCAAGAGCTGGGAGAAAGTAGAGAGGGCTGGCACCCTGCTGCTGCACTGTTGCTAGAGGAAGCAGAGTTGGTGAGCTCAGGTAGGGGAAGAAGGGCGTTGGACTCTGCCTCCATGCCAAGCCCCCACCTGGGCAGCGCACTTTACAGTTGACGAAGTACCAGAGTTCTAACCTATGTCATCTCTACTTGTCATTCTAGGAACTGACAATGCTCAGGGGAGTGGGAGAGGTGGCAGCGAGCATCTGGAGGGGAGAGTGTGGTGAGCAGGGGACGGGGTGAAATGATAACGGGCCATGTGACTCTCTCGCAGCTGCCCTTGATTGCTCGTGGGCCATGGGGCTTGGGCAGCTGGTGGCCCATCCCTTCCTTAGGATCAAGAAAGGCTTGGTGGTGCCCATGCTTGGGTGAGGCAGCCCTGGAGACCAAGGAGATAGGCTGGCTGGGTCCCCACCCTGCAGTGGACAGCTGTGGGCTGATGTTGGTCTGTGGATGATGGTGCCGCTGGGCCGGGCCACCATCTTGGCTCTACCGCCTCTGAACAGGGGAGGGGTGGCCATGGGAAGCGACTTCACCTCTTCTCAGGGCAGACCCAGGGTAAACTCATTCCCATTTGACAGATGAGGAAGCCAAGGCCTTGGGCAGCCACCGAAATAGTTGGGTTGAACGCAGGCAGTTTGAGTCCCAAGAGCTTGCTCGGACTTATGGTGCCCGACTCAAAGTGCAGGGGTTCAAGGTGGGCACCCTGGAGCGAGATTTGTAACGGGCTCTCTGCTGATTGGCTGTGTGACTCTCCCTCAGCCTCCTTCCTCATGTGTTTAATCATAGGAACAGCTCCAAGGGTTGTTGGTGATCAGGATTAAAGTGAAATAATACAAGCCAGTCATTTTGAACAGTGCCCTTCACATAGTAGGTGCTCAGTGAATTCTGGTTTTTGGTATTTGTCGGCCTGGGAGAGCATGGAATACGGTAACGAAGGAGGTGAGTGATTGAAAAGTATCGGGCCTTTCCCCTCTTCTCCTTCTCTGACCCAACAGGTGCGCTTTGGAGAGCTCCTGAAGCCAGGTGGGAGTGAATGCCACCCTGTGACACGGGTGCTTCTGGATGTTGACTTTTTTCAGAGAGCTGGGAGTACATCCAAGATGGCAAGTCTCATTTGTTTGGATAACGGTCCTAGGAATTACGTCCCATCAAAAAACCACGGGCCTGCTGGGCGACATTAAGCTTCTGATGTCACCCTGCCAGCTGAAGACACGGCTGTCACTGCAGTGTCAGGGGCTCCAAAGGACCCGGCTCCCCGCTCCTTCCCTTTCCGTAGGGAGATATTTGAGACAGAGAGAGAGGGAGGGAGAGAAAGGCTGATCTGAATCTTCTGAGCTACCACTGACAACAGAGACGACCAACAGACATAACAAGATACCAGTGACAGCTGCCATCCTTATGGACCATGCTCTGCACTGTCGGGCTGGACCCTCGCAGCGACCCCAGGAGCCAGGCGTGCCGCCCTTCCCTCATTCTTAGGAGGCACCAAGAGGGAAGCCGATTTGGAGGCGGTGGGTGCTTACAGTCACACAGGACCTGTAGGGGTACCCAGGCCCCTTTGCGGTCCTGCCCCAGGCCTCTGGGGGGAGGCTTGCCTCACGCCGTCTCCTGAGGAGGCCAGACGTGGGATATGTACGGCCGGCCACACAGATGCAGCTGATCTCGTTTCCCTGTTGCTGTCACCGCACACCAGCCATCTGCACTTGGACCTCCCTTTAATTACTGTGGTCTTGAAGTCCCTCCAAACCTGACTCTCTAGGGGGAGCTGCAGATCCTTCTCTGGTTGGGACCATGGCCCTCTCTTTAGGAGAAGAGAATTTGCCACCTGTGACTAAGGGAAATTGCTACCACTCACGGTGTACCTGCCATGTGTCAGGCACGTGTCCCCGGTCACTGCAATAGTGGCATTACTCATCTTGATGAGAACCTGGAGGCTCAGAGAGGTGAAGCCACTGGCCTCAGGTCACCAGCTGACTCCCTATGTGAAGTCACTGTAGTCTCAGATCCACTCTGTGAAGCCCAGACCTTGCCAACACCCCATTACAGGGAGACTGCTCGGAGGAGGCACTCTGCGAGAGGGTCCTTTGTGTGCTGTGGCTCCCTACTGAGGCGTTAGGAATTACCTACACTATCTGTTTTCCAGAGGGGCAGACAGCCTCAGAGGGTGAAGAAAGGGCTTCCGTCAAGGTCACACCATCCAGAAGTGGAAAAGCAGACGGCCTCTAACCCAGATCTTCGACCTCCACATCTGGTGCCATTTCCCCTAACCCCTGCTGCTTGGGAACATCTGCCGGCCAGCCTGGGCGAGCACCCTGGAAAAATGGCGGGGACCTCATTTCCCTCAGCTGCCGATTGGAAGACTCGGTCTCTCTTTCTGCCTCTTGTAATAAATGAAGTGTGTGTGTGCACGCACGTGTGCGTGTGTATTTTAAAAATCTTTTGTCAGCACCAAATTCATCTGAAATTGCAGCAGGAATAATACTTTAGTGTCCTCTTTACGCTCTTTGGTTCTGACAATCTTGCGGTATCAAACGGCCTGCGCTTCAGAGGAAAAATAATAATGAATGACTTAAAATAACTCTGCGGCGGAAAATGAAGGTGTGATTTGAACAGCAGAGGGAATGGCTCTTTTTCAGTCCCTCTCTCTCTGCTTCCTGGTGAAGGCTTTCAGACTCTGCGAGATCCTTCTACATTCAAAGATTCCAAGAGCCCAGGAAAACCAGAGTCAACTTATTTGATCTAAAAGTATATTTGTCAGGCATCCATCCCCGTAATTCCAAAATACCCCTGGCATCCCCTTAAGAATAGAAAGCGTTGGTGCTTGGATCTCTCATGTCTTAAACATTGTACGGGGCACAGGGAATGATGTGGTTTCCCTATCATTGTGCTGTCTCCACGAGCATCTTTCTCCAGGATGCGCCAGAGTGGTCCACATACCACTGAAACCCATGTCATTAATCACTACGATCCATCTCAATACAAGGGAATTCTCAGAAGAAGCCGAAATGCAGATTTAACCAATGAGGTCCTATCTGGGCAGATTCATTATAACTCCCTACTTAGGTCCCAGGAGGACCTGGCAGGTCAGGGGGGGTACCATCCGTTTTAACAGAAACCCTGCTTAACCCACATGGGTATAAAGGAAGCTGAAATTACTGGAGAAGTTTATACTGGCGTGTGCTGACCCTGTGGCTCTGTTCAATCGTAATAAAGTTCTGCGGATTTAATACATTTTCTCCGTAGAGTGTCACCGCGGACAGAGTTGTGCACAGCACATTCTGTTTTTGCCCTGAGAATAGTTCTATTCAACCAAGTGGCCAATAGGAGCTCAGTTAATTAATAAAAGTACTTTCCTTTTAAGTACGGTTTTGAGTACTGTCATGGCTCGGCTGCCCCTGATTGCACGGACTTGAGCAAAGCCAGTTTGGAGGTCGCTAATATGAACTTATTACTCAGCTGTTATTTACAAAATGTACTTTGAGGCTCCGAGTCATGAGGTCAGGCAACAACGCCAGCGGGTGGAAAGAAGCGAGAATTGGTGTTGGATCTGTTGATACGCTGAAGCTCAAAGGGAGGGTGGCTGTTCACCAGGCTCACATCCCAGGTAAAATGAGGCCACACCAAGTTATGGAATTGTTACCTCCCCAAATGCCAATTGGGGTTGGCTTGCAAAGCGCTGAAGAATGAATCACACCCTGTCCTGGCTGAGGTTAATGACACACAATTTAGGGTAGGAGGAGGAAAGCCTGACTTTGTCCAACGTTACGTGAGGGGAGCCAGCAAGTCCACAGAACTGGGAAAAAAGGACCATCAGTCAGAAGCTCAATTTTTAACCCTTGTGTGCATCAAAGGTTCTTCCTCATCCCCTTCCCCTCTGATCTTAGAGGATCAGCCCACTCTATCACCTTCTACTACCCTCTTTCCATACACATTCACATTTGACCCAATTCCCCCTTCTATCCAAAGATGCGACCCAATTCTCGAGCGTTCTCCCCCACAGTTCTGACCCAATTCTCTCATCATTTCCACAAAGACGTGACCCAATTTGGCTCCATCCTTCCCTATGCACATGCGATAACATTCCCCCTACGCCTCCCCACACTACAGATCTGACCTAATTTCCACCTCCATGCTAGTCATTCACACCTGTTTCCCTCCCCCGCCCCGGTGGACCAGAGCCAGACGTTTACCTTCCCTTTTTGCAGGTCCCTTCTTTCAGGGCTGAAGACACAGCTCTCCCTTTGGCGGCAATCTTTTCTTTTCCCAGGTACATTTACAGGGATTTGACCTGATTCGCCCACTCCTCAAACTTTACTCAGGTCATCAGTGTCACCGCACCCCCCTCTTCCCAAAGACACGTGGTTTGTGTTATTGCTGGA
Source organism: Taxidea taxus jeffersonii (assembly GCA_003697995.1). NCBI lineage: Eukaryota > Metazoa > Chordata > Mammalia > Carnivora > Mustelidae > Taxidea > Taxidea taxus. Next base: position 67,877 of record ML100458.1, on the reverse strand, counting down.
ACATCCAGCCCTCGGACACAGCCAATATTCCCAAAGTTTTCAGCACAACCCAGGGCAGACAATTATTTTGGCACCTGGCATGACCAGAGGAAACTGCACAGCTGCCCGTGCCTTAATCTGATGTTCTGTTATTAGGTTATTTTTGAAGAAATCATTTTGTTGGCAGCATATCCATCAGCATTTTGAATTTTCTTTTTTTTTTAAAGATTTTATTTATTTATTTGTTAGAGAGAGAGAGAGAGCGAGCATAGGCAGACAGAGAGGCAGGCAGAGGCAGAGGGAGAAGCAGGCTCCCTGCCGAGCAAGGAGCCCGATGTGGGACTCGATCCCAGGACGCTGGGATCATGACCTGAGCCGAAGGCAGCCGCTTAACCAACTGAGCCACCCAGGTGTCCCAGCATTTTGAATTTTCTTGATAAAAAAATATGATGTGTGAACGGTTCTGGTGTTGTGGACAGCCCAGGGCTGAAGGTCTTTACAGGAAAATGTGGAAAAAAACAAAGGCACAAGCCACTGAACACCCCCCTCGCCATGTCAGTGGGACTCCTTAAGAGGTTATAGGAGATTGCTCTCCATGGACTCCTCATTCTCGGTTGCTACCTAATTAAAAAGTAAATATGTTTTAATTATCACAGATGATTTTTATTTAGCTACTAGGAACCAGACCACCATCATTTTTTGCATTTCATAAAAGCTCCTAAGCAGCTATCAGGTGACAAGGACATCACATACTATCAATTTTGGGAACTGATTTGGGTGAATGACCTTGGGCTGGGGGCAAGTGGTCGAGGGAAGGCGCAAGAGGGCTTTCAGAGCCTCGTCCTCCCTTCTGTAACTGTTTACTCGTCCCCGTCCAGTGGTCCATTTGTGTTTGATTCCGGAAGAGCCTGTTGCTCTCTTTGCTTTTCTCTGAACTTGGCTGAGCTGGGGTGACACTCAGGGTGGAACTAGAATTAAAGATAGTTGTTATTTTGATAAATCCAGCATATTGGTATGAACAGAATTTCTCTTCTAAAATGAAGTAACATGAGTTAAAAGGCTTTGGATGCTATGAAGACTGTTCCAAAAGTTCTTACGATGACAATCCCTGTAATCATTACTGTCATTACCATCTCGATCATCACCACCTTCATTACAACCTCTCATCACCATCACCACCACTGCCACCATCACCACTGCCACCATCACCACCACTATCACCACAACCATCACCACTACCTCCATCACCACCACCACCATCACTACCACCACCACCACCACCATCACCACCACCACCATCACCACCATCACTAGCACCATCACCACCACCATCACCACCACCACCACCACCACCACCTTCACCATCACTACCACCACCA
>ML100458.1:0-65892 GCA_003697995.1 Taxidea taxus jeffersonii | reverse complement strand
CACCACTACAACCATCATCACCACCATAAGTACTACCATCACTTTATCGTCACCATTACCACTACTCCCACTACCATCACTACCAACACTATCATTACCACCACCATTATCATCATCATCGCCACTGCCACCACCATCACCTTCTTCACCAGTACCTTCATTTTTCCCAGCACACCACATCTAACAACTCTGAATCTGTCCTGTACTCTTTTATTCTTTTTTTCCTGTCAACCTTTTTATAAATTTATTTTTTGTTTTTTGAAAATTTCAAGATTTGTTTTATTTATTTGAGAGGGAGAGAAAGAGAGAGCAGAGGCTGGGGCAGGGACAGAGGGAGAGGACCCCGCTCAGATGCCTGGTTGAGCATGGAGCCCAATGCAGAGCTCATCTTATGACCCTGAGATTACAACCTGAGATGAAACGAAGAGTTGGATGCTCAACCGACTGAGTCACTCAGCACCCCGTAAATTTATTATTTTAGTAAAGAATAGGAATGAAAAATAGAAATATAATGTCCTATGTTTTATTTTATTAAAAAAATTTTATCTGCTTTCTTCAGAAGTTAGAAACTAAAGATCTGCCTATCTTATCAGTTGATCGACCAATCTGTCTATCCATCCATATATCTATCAAACTATCCATCATCTGTCTACCTGTCATCTTCTTCTTTCTCTTTTGGGTTGCATTTCAGTGACTTTTCCCTTTTTCTTTTTCTTCAGACCTTCACCTTCACCTGCAGTTGGTTTGGAGCTCAAAGCCTAAAGCGAACCAATGCAGCAACCTAGCACATAGAGAATACTTCCAAACGCCCTAGTACAGAGACCAGAACTTTCTTATTTGGAAACAGCACAGTGAAGAGCAACTCAATTATTTTATCTTCCTGTGGGGAAAAGAGTACATCTTTTTTATTCAGCATCAAAAGCTTCTAAAATGGAAGAAGGCAGTAAATCCAAACCTTTGGTTGGCGCCTGGTGCTTTAGGGACACGATGGACACATTGTTGACAACCAGTGAGTGCTTGCTGAATTGGACTTGAGTGTCAGCTTTCAGGCAGGAAAGGACTTAAACCCATAGTCCCTTGGGCAGCCACCATTATTCTTAGTCTCTTTTTGGGCCACATCCTTAATCTCTCCCACTTCTTCCTTTTGTCCTTTATCGAAATTCATGACCCTGATGCTGAAGTAAAATTGATTACTAATGTTTAGAATCCATTGGGTATCTAGGATTTAAATTCCAACTCCACCAGCAACTAACCTGAAAAGGTCATTTTTCTTTTGGCCTCAGTTCTCTCATCTGTGCAATGGGAATTACTGCCATGCAGGAAACATGATGGAGATTGAATGAAAGAAAGTCTATACAGTGGTAGCTCCCAAAGTACCCAGCCCATGGTAGGCATATACTTGGTACATGTATATTCCCTATGGAACATCACTTCCTCCTCTGCTGTGGTGTCCATTTTGGGCACAGATAAAGGATGCCTGGGCTGCATGGTCTTGGGGATCAGCAATCCCTCTACCATCTTATCTTTACAATGTTCAGCCATTAGGAGAATCAGCTCATTGAATTAAGGAAGTGTAATATAGGCAGACCTGGAGGTAGAATTCCCCTGTAGATTTGCTGCCTTTAACCTCTGGATAGCCCATCTCCATGGACAGGGATGGTTCTCACAGTATGGTAATACCTGGAGAAGGAGTTACAGGGTGGGAAGCACCTTGCTGGAATGAAGAGGGTAAAGAGGGAGCCCTGAACCTGGCTCCCACCTCTGCACCTGTTAGCTGTGCCACTTTGGATGAATTACTTACTCTCTTAGCTCATTAGTCTCCTCCCTGCTACACGAGACCCAAAGACAGATGCTGCATGTGGTTCTGAGGATACAACGAAAGCCCTTAGCACCTAGGGGGGGGTGCTCAACAGATGTTTTCTTCTCTTCCTTCCCTCTCTAGCCTCTCTTTCTTCTGAATGTCTCTTTTTCTTTGCATTTCCTCCTCTTACTAGGCTTTGTGGAATAAGATGCTGGCTGCTCACTGGTGGCTTGTGTGGAACCTGCAGTTGCTAGGAGGATGGCCACTAAAAAATCCAATAAGCAATAAATGTTTGATTGTATAAATAAGAAGAGCAACAACACAATTATTTGGGATTGTTATTGTGAAATCAAATGAGGCCAAAGTGATAATAATTGCATTGAAAGTCAGTGGACATCTACACCCTCTAATTTGTTGTAAAATACTACCCTACTTTATTATTGATGCTTAATCATGCAATTATTAAAAAAAAGACCTCCAAACTGACAATACTAATAATGGTGATAAATCTTCCCGACACGGAGGGCTCTCACTTTGTTTTAATTGAAGGAAAGCTATGGAAGTGTTTTCCCTCATTTGAAAAAAAATCTTCCCTTTTCTCTCAGGCCATCTGTCTGGCTATTAAAATCCCATCAGCTTCATTGCGAGAACGCTTACTTCCCCCACGTCTCTCATCCCAAAGGGGGCTCTTAGAGCCAACTAGTTCATGACAGCTCAGGCCCCTCCAAAGGAAAAGCACACTGCTCTCAATTCTTTCTTTGAGGCATCCTTTCTTTCTTTCCCAGCCTCTCCGTTCATGGCCGCATAGAGGGTGATTTATTTCTAGGCCCCCATGTTAATATCCCGCAATTAGTTTATACCTTTAATAATGTGTTGATTTGTTCAGCCGCTTAAGAAATAACTGTCTCTTCTCAGTGGTCTAGGCTGTAACAAGACAGTGCTGGATCTCCAGGAAAAACATGTTCGGGGTGACGTCCTGAGCTACAATTTCAAGAGCATGCTCTATAGATGAGCCTGGAAACCAAGTGGTTGAGTCAGGACCCAAGGTAGAAAAGGACGTACCTGTGTTCCTCTGCTCTGACCTAACACCTGGAGTCCTAACCCACATTATTGTGAACCTGTCCTAGACCGTCCAAGTCCTTTCTGCCATTGCTGTCATGCTAGATGGTCATTACTATTCCTACAAGGCTGGTCTCACCCCCAAGGATAATCATTATTGAGAGATCTCATAGCACTTCTTCACACTAGGGGAAAATGTCTCAATGTTTGAGAGACTATGGGGTAGAGAGGGAAATCCCTTTACTTCCAGTAGATTCAGAGGAAAGAGCGAATTCCTCTCACTTAGGTGGTCTTGCGAGGGGGCATCTCCTGACCCTCTTCAAGTTCCTGAAGACCCTACCGGAAAACAGAGGGCAAGTCCTCCAGCTCAAGCCTATCTGTCAGCAAGGGAGATAGGCTCACGACCCCTCTTTGGGCTGTAGTCCACACCATTTTCCTTCTAGGGATGTAAGCATGGGTCAAATTTTAACGAAGAGCTGAGTTTTCCCTATGCCACAGAAAGGCTCTTGGAGTCCAAGCAATTTCTGTGGATTGGCCTCTGACCCTCTTTGCTTTCCATGCCAGTGACCCTCTGCCACTAAAGAAGAAAGTCAGTGAGTAATGACGATGAAGGGATGCTAGTCTCTCCATCTTCAAACCTGGTAGATGGTTTGTAAGTCAGAATGGTGCTTCTGCCAAGTGAATGATGGGCTGTTGTGGTATCTGGGATGAATTTAGTTGGTAGAGGGATGAACGTTTCAACCGATCTAAGTGGAGAATTTTTTTTTTAAGATTTTATTTATTTATTTGACAGAGATCACAAGTAGGCAGAAAGGTAGGCAGAGAGAGAGGAAGGGAAGCAGGCTCCCTGCTGAGCAGATAGCCCGATGCGGGGCTCGATCCCAGGACCCTGGGATCATGACCTGAGCCGAAGGCAGAGGCTTTAACCCGCTGAGCCACCCAGGCACCCCTAAGTGGAGAATTTTTAACGTGTGTTAGAATTTTCACTAGTGCATCAAGCCAATGATTTCTTGGCTATTATTGTTTAGGATGAAGCTAAAACAGGGTCAGTTAAAGAGAACTGTTTAATTAATAACAATGGAGGTGGTACCTGGATACAGCAAAGGTAAAGAAGGGGGTACCCAAATGACGGAAGGCTGGGAAATCTCGACTCGAAACATCGATGATCTTTTGAGCCCCTATTCTGTGTACAAGTGCTTTATAGAGATGATTTTAAATTTTATAATGCAATGTGTGGCACACATTATTATTCCTATGTTCTGTGGCAGATGAGAGACGGCAGAGAATAACCCCCCTCCCCGGGGTTGCGGAGCTGATCGGGGTTCAAACCCATGCCCGTCTGATGCCCTAACGCCCTTTCTGTTGGATCGTGCTGCTTAATCAATCAGGGAAGAAACTAGGGCAGGATGTGGTTGGGTTCTAGGGAAAATCTATGGTCCCAGGCTGCTCTGGTGTGTGGTCACCTTGCCTGTAATTTTAGCCCAAATCCTGGCCACAGGCTTTGTGGCTTCATCCCTCAGTCCATGAACATTCCTCTCCTGCCTGGTGGTTCTCTGCCCTCTCTGGGTCTGGGTGAATTTTCCTCCTGCAGTGTTTTTGGGGCTGGAAAGGGGTGTCTGTCCCCGCCTGGGGTGAGACCCCTCTGAGTTCTGCTGCTGCTTCTCTTCCCTCCAACCAACTGTCACGGACCCTGTGGCTCCACTGCTCCATCTGCTCTGAGAGGGGTTGGTCCCCATGCCCGGCTGTCTTCCCTCCCTCCCAGCGGCCTCTGCCCATCCTTTGCAGGCTCTCCCGCAGCACCAACCTCATTTTGCTGAGCTTCTGCTTCCTGTTTGTTCCTTGATCCCACCTCCTACTCTCCTGAGCTCTCCCTTTTTAAGCCACTGTCTTAGACATGGAGCTGGGGGTGGGGAGGTGTCCTCTCCCCTTCACTACTCTTCCCTCATGTGCATCTGTCACCCACCTATTCTGCCTCTGGCTAGGTCCGTGGAACCCTGGTGCAACTCTGGTGCCAGGCGCCGTGGCCACCGAGGCCCCCTGGGAAGCCCAAAAGGCACAGTGTTGTCAAGCTGGAGGGGAGGCCCTTGGAAACAGATCTTCTGGGCCAGGTTCTTCTGTTCTCCTGTGAACTCGGTCCTGGGGGAAGGAATTCTGCTATTGCAGGGTGGAGGCCAGGAGAGCAGCCTATTCTTTGAGCCGCTGCTTCCACAGCAAGCCAAGACTCAAGCCAACTGATCCCTCCCTTCCTGCACCTGTCTTTTCATCTTTCCTTCCTTTCCTCCTTCTATCTCTTCTTTCCTTAGAACAGTTTGCCGAGAGCCTATGTGCCAGATGCCGGCACAGCTATTTCATTCTGACCGATCGGCAAATCCCATGTTTATGGACCAAGTGCCTGTCATGTGCCGGGCACCCCACCGGGCATTGAGGCACACAGGCAGATCCGACAGTCCCCTGTCTCAAGGGCCTTATTACCTGCTTGAGGAGACAGAGGCTTGAAAACAGAGAAGCCTGAGAAAGTATAAGGTCTTTGTGCATATCTGAACTTGCAGGGGCAGCAGACGCTCAACCTTTGGCTTTTGCAGCCTGTGGGAAGATGGGTGGCTGCCTGGCTTCGGGCTTTGATCAGCCTCCGTCCCCCACTTCACTGTGTTGGCGTGAACACTGCTACTGCGGAATGCCAGACAGTTTCCGGCCACCCGCACCCCCCAGATATAAAGTCCCATCTCCAAGCAGATGTCCCATCCCTCTGTGTCTCAGTGCTATCTGAAGGCTCCCTTTGGCCAGATCCTGCTGCCCTTCCATGTGACTTCGTTGGACAGGAGCTCACCCAAGGATGCTCAGAGGCATCAGTGGGAGCAACTGGCAGCCCTGCTCAGAGAGAGGCAGCGTGTGTGGTCCACAGGGAATTGTTTGTTGTTGCAGGATGGCAAAATTCCTTTAGTCCCACAACTGTTACTGAGCTCCTACTATGTCCTGAGTGCCCTGCTGGGTGCTGGAGGCTCTGCACTAAACGCCGGGAGGGAGCAGGGCGTACAGGTCCTGGAGTGTTGTTGGCTGGCTTGATGGCACTGGTGGGGTCCCTTCCCTCTCTGGGCCTCAAATTCTTTTGGCCACAAAGTCTGGACTAGATGAGCTCCCTGGATATACTAGTAGACATTTTCCCTCAACCTGGAATAAAGATGCTCTTTTCTAGACTTCCTTAGAAGGAATGTATGGTCAGGTGACACTTCTGGCCAATGACCGAAGCAAAAATGTTGTGTGATATCTTTTAGAAAACTCCCTTAAGAACCATGTGACAGGTGCCCTCTGCCTGTGTCTCTTTGTGCCATTCTCCACCTTGATGCCTGGAACGTGAGGACAGTGGCTGGAGCTCTGGCAGCCATTATAGACTGTGAGGTTGAAGGCCACACCAGAGGGATGGTGGAGCAGGGAGCTGGTAGGCGCTTGCATTGCTAACCTCTTTGTGGCACCTGTACACCAAGCTTGTCCTACATGTCTCCAGATTGGTTTACTTAAAAGAGGATAAACTTTTGTCTTATTTAAAAGCCTCTGTTCATTTTATGTTTCTGTTACTTGTCAAGTCTAATCCTTCCTGATACAAGCTCTAAAATCCCCTCCAGGAGTACCATTCTGAGGTTGTGACATTAGGGGATCTTTAAACATTCACTTCCTGTTTTGGGCAGAGTAATGGCCTGCTGAAGGTGCCCACATCTCAATCCCTGTAACCCATTAATTTGTTCCACTGCATGGCAAGGGGGAATTAAGGTTGCTAATCGGCTGATTTTTTTTTTTAAGATTTTATTTATTTATTTGTCAGATATCGAGAGAGAGAGCAGGAGCGAGCACAGGCAGACAGAGTGGCAGGCAGAGGCAGAGGGAGAAGCAGGCTCACTTCTGAGCAAGGAGCCTGATGTGGGACTCGATCCCAGGACGCTGGGATCATGACCTGAGCCGAAGGCAGCCGCTCAACCAACTGAGCCACCCAGGCGTCCCTAATCGGCTGATCTTAAGAGAGGGAGATTATCCTGGATTATCCAGGCAGGCCCGATGTAATCATGAGGGTCCTTAAATGTGGAGGAGGGAGGCAGAAGAGTCAAGAGTCAGAGGGATGCAACATGAGAAGGACCCTGTCTGGTCCTTGCCAACTTTGAAGATGGAGGAAGCCCTTCTGCCCCAATAGAATGAAGGCCACCTCTAGAAACTGGAAAAGGCCAGGAAACAGATTCACCCCTAGAGCCTCCAGAAGGAACACAGCCCTGTTGACCCCTTGATTTCAGGCCAGAGAGACCAATTCCAGACTCCTGAGCTTCTGAACTCTAAGGGTGATAAGTTGGTGTTATTTTAAGTTGTTAAGCTTGGGGTGATTTGTTGTAGCAGTCATAGGAGATGAATACACTCCCTTTGTTTCCTACTGGGAAGATAAAAATCATGACACCCATGTCACAGAGTGCTCTGTGGCCTAAGCAAGGTGGCATACATGTGGTCCTTAGGACACGGCCCAACACACAGCAGACCCTCAAACACCATCAGCTCTCGGGGAAAACCATCCATTCCTGTCACACCTGTGGGCACCACCTTTAACCCTAAATAATAACATTAGCGGAAACATACTGATGGGAGATCTAAGGACTGAACTAATGGCTTTACCAAACTCAGGTGCTCCGAACTTATTCAGTGCTTGGGAGGAAGACCACTATTTTCATTCCAGAGGTGAGCAAAAGGCCCAGTTGGCTGGTGGCACAGGCAGGATTTAGATCTATGTCCTTTGGCCATGCTCCAAACCTTGTTTTTCAAAGTGTGGCTTGCAGACCTGTGACATCAGCCTCACCTGGGAGCTAGAAACAGCATCTCAGCCCCTGCCTGGACCCCCCCTGAATCACCACCAGCCGGTCAGTAAGAACCCCAGGGGCTTCGTGTTTCCATCAGTTTGAAAATGCTGCTCTCCAGTAGGCCCCCTGCTCTCCCCTCGGCCCCACCCACATGGGCGTGGCCTCAGGTAGTGTCCTGTCCTTCTTTGGGCTGTTCTCTTCAGATCTACTTGGCAAACTCCTATTTATGCTCCAAAACCCATTGCAGAGGGCATTTCCTAAGAATCCCTTTCCCGACCTCCCCAAATAGAACTGCTGTCTCTTCCAGCCCATACACGTGCCTTTATAGGTGTGGGAGCTCCCTGGCAATGCTTCTCATACGGGTCTGTCTCTTCTGCTAGGCCTTCATCTCTTTCAGAGCAGGGCCATGTATTCTGTCATCCAACAAACATTTACTAAGTACCTACTATGTGCCAGACACTGATCTCAGTCCTGGGGCTATGGCAGTAAATAGGACAGACAAAGGACCCTGGTGCGCCTGGGTTTCTATTCTGGCTGGGAGAGAAATAAGATACACTCTACACAAATTCAGGGAGTGGGAAGGATGATGAAGACAATGAAGTAGGGAGGAGGGGCTGGGAAGAGGATGGGCAATGTCAGCAGCAGGGAGCAGGGCAGAACCCCTTCCCCAGGAGCTGACTGGTTTCCGAACCCCACGAATCAGCACAGAACCTGGCATGCTAAGCATCCGACACAGGATCAGATTTGAGCATCCCCAGGATCCAACTGCACGGCTTCATGTTCATATCCTATCCATCCAGAGCAATGGCTGGGCGCCTCCCACCCCCGAAGACTCCGGAAATTTCCCTCTTCTCTCTGAAGCTTCCTGAGGCAACCACAGAAAGCAGAGAATCCCCTGTGCCCCCGCGCTCCAGCAACACCCCCGTGCTCTCTCCTCAGCCGGGGTGACAGTGTGGGCTGTCTCCCTGGAGCCTGCCATTTAGTTATTGAATAAAGCTCACCACGTGGTCTGCACGACAGGGTGCGCTTCCCCGAACCGGGGTCAAGGTCAGAAAATGTCAGTCTCTGGGGGAGAATCTATGGGGGTGGCATAAAATGGGTGAGAGCCTCTGTTTACAAGCAGCAAGTTACTGTAGTGAGGCTTTGTGAAAGGGACCAGTGAGGCTGGCTTCCGCCTCCCCCTAATCAATCTCACCAGCAGCCGCTGCCAGGGGACATTGGTTCCCCGTGCGTTTGTTTCCAGAGGCACAGCTTCCCTCGTTCCGTTAGTGGCTCTGCCTGCCTGGGCCACTCTTGGTTGACTTACATTTCCAGCACTGGGGGCCATCAGAAGACAAAGACTCCGCCTACAAATTGGCCATTGGCATCGGACGAGCTGGGTGTTCGAGGCGGGCAGCCAGAGAAGACGCTTGGGAGCAGCGGGGACTTTGGGGGGGACTGCAGAGCCCCTGCCACACCTGGAGGGACAGCTGCTGCCTGCCGCGTCCCTGCCAATTGTGGCCAGACAGGAAAAGGGGCCCGCGCTTACAAAAGCCAGATTGCTTTTCTCAAGAGAAGCTGAAAACAGGTATTTTTGTAGGGAAGTTCTTCATTTGTGGAAGATTTGAGGGCTACACCCAACTCATGCACATGTCACCGTTTGCAACCCCTGGCTAGATCAGGAGGTGTCATCCGTAACGAGCCCCCGGTGGATAAGCACGCCCCTGGGATTCAACCAGCACGCACTATGAGCTAGCCTGTTGCTAAACACTTGACACGGAACATCTTACTAAAAATGTCATAGCCAGCTCAGGAGTGAGATACAACTTTCCCCGTTTACCCTTGAGGAAATCAAGTCAGTGAGGTGACATTCCTTGGCCAAGGTCACCTAGCTGGTAAGGGATAGGGTCCGGATTTGAACCCAGGACTGCCTGGAATATCCTTTGATTATGATGGTGCTGGAGAAAATCTGACATTAATATGTATCCCAACCTTGGGATGCAAAGCTATGTTCTGGGTCTTTTTCTTCATTCATTCATTCAACACAACACTCACTGAGCTCCTACTACGTGCCTGGCCCTGGGCGGGGCCCGGGGGACACAGGTATGGAATTCCTCTATCCAAGATGAAAGGTCCCAACTTCTCCCTGAAAATTTCTTTCTTTGCCCCATCTTGGACAAGGTCACTCCCGGTCACATATTACTCAACAGCAGTCCCCAGGTCCTGTGGATCCTCTGAGGTGAGCCCTCTGCCCTGGGTCGGCTGCTTCATCACCTGCCGGACTGCGCAGTCCTCTCCTTCCTGGAGTCCCTCCTCTGTCCTCCTCCTCCCACCCCTACTTCCTGAACCATCCTCCCAAAGTACGAGTTTGACAGAGCGATTCCCTTCTTGCCAATCTCCTCTCTGGTCTCTTTGCACAGCGTAGCCGTCCCTCCACGATGTGGGCTCTGTCTAATTTTGTCCCTTGGTACTAATACCTTCCCCTCCCACCCCTCTGAGCAATACCGGAAACCTTGCGTGGTCCCTTGAACACTCCATGCTCTCTCACATCTCTTCACGGAGCAAGCTCTGCACCCTGAGTGTGCTTGCTTGTGTCCCTACATCCCCCACTAAGGCAAAATCTCCTGGAGGGTTGGGCTACATCTTCTCACCTTTTTTAAACCGGACCCTAAGTGGTACTTGGCATGTAGTAATCAAGTGAATTTTGTTGATGAGATGGCTAAGGGAACTTGTGGTCTAGAAGTGGAGACAGAGCCGTAAACAAGCAATGGGAAGATGGACGATGTGTTAGAGGCACGTGTGGACGCTGTGGAAGGAGAGAGGGAGGGGATGTCACCTACATGGGGGGCAGCTGAGGTGTTGGGGAAGTGGCAATTTAGCCGAATCCTGGAGACAAGCAGAATGTGGTTGGGAACAGGCCCTCTGGGCAGAGAGTTGGGGAGAGGGTGCATATATATATCCACAGATTACAGAGAAAGGGACGTCTGTGCATTTTGAGGCATTCTTCTGTTTTCAAAGCAATAAGGAAAAACTTGCAGCCCCTCCCCTTGTCCCCACTCTGCCCTGGGTAAGGAGCCTATCTGACTGAAGTATCACAGCTTTGAAGACTTCATCATGCATGGAGTGCACATGGCAATTTCTGCTCGGCCTTGCCTTCAACTTCTCCGAGAAATTTATCTTTATATTTGGGGGCTAGGGGAAAATTGTAAATATACTTAGTGCAACAGAAGTCTGTGCACAGGTTTTGGGGATGGACAGGCTTGGGCTGGAATCTCAGCCCTACCAGCTCTGCTGTGTGACCTTGGCTGAGTTACTTAACTTCTCTGAGCCTCTTAAGATGGAGATAATGGGCATCGCGGCACATACCTTCAGAATCGTAAAGGTTAAATAAGAGCTAACCTCTGAAAAGTATCTAAATAGTGCTTAGCACCAAGGAAGCACTCAGTGAGTGATTAGCTGTTACTATTAGAGTTACTCTGAGTTTCGAAGTGATGCCAGGGTTGCCTTCTTTGCAAAAGATATCGGAGGAAAACTGGGGAGAAGGGTTTCCAACCTAGGATCAATTCAAGGAGGATGAAAGATCAGAGGTGCAGGGAGGGAAGTGACAGAAAAGAATGCATGATCCTTTATGCAGGGAAAGCAAGAGAGGGGAGCAATGGGGCAAGACTGGAATAAAGGTCTCAGGGTCAGCAGCAGCCAGTCACTAGTGAATTTTGCCCCATAGCCAGGCCAGAGAGAGGCTGGCGCTGGGGGACTTAAATGGCCTGTCACTGATGTAGCAAAGCAAGGTGCTGATTCCCCACCCAAGGAGACCGCAGCAACCATGCACCTGGGATCGCACACCTAATCCTCAGCATTCTTGTTAGCAGCTGGAAGACTACCCAAGGTCAAGGAAGTTCAGGGAAGAGGGAATAAAGACTGTTGGCTCCTCAGAGCAGACCCAGCACTGCTAAGTCAGTGCCTCTGGGCCAGGTGATAATGAACAAGGATTTAGATCGCAAGAAAAGGTGACTGCTTCCCAGGAGGGAGCTGGCACTGGGCGGCTTATCAGCTTCCTGAAGCTTTATGCCAAAGCTGTGGCCAGGAGGCACCCCTTGCCCCGCCCCAGAGAGCCTCCCAAGGTGCAGGGTGCAAGTGGGAACACCTGCCTATTCTTGAGTCTTTCACTATGTGGTTCCAGCCAAGCCTAGGAGAAAAGACTGGTCAAGAGGATCCTGGGAGTTTTTGTCGGAGCCTGTCTGTCCCCTCCCTCGATGGGAGCTCCTTGAGGGCGGGAGCTGTTTCTTTAGTCATTCATCCAACGTGGGGCTCCTTAGCACTCTTTCTCTCTCTCTTTAGGCCAAGGCAGACATGGCGCCCACCTTCATGGAGCATATAGTCTTAGAGTGTATCACAGATCACAGAGAAGTAAATGCTAGGAAGGGAAAAGTCAATGTTAAAGGTTGAAGAGGGAAAGGAAAGACGGTAACAGCACTGGGGGCTTCTTTAGAATAGGGTGGTCAGGAAGTCTCCTTGAGAAGATGGTATTTGAGCAGAGATTTCCTGCATCTTTGCAACCGTGGCGGGTGGCGGTGGGGGTGGGTTTTTATACCGGGAAGTCAGAAGAGAAGGGAGGACCTTGATGCACCTGTTTTGTGCATCCCTTATAATCTTCTATCTTCCCTCTGTTTACTACAGCCATCTCTGTGGAAGTCACCTGCTGACTGCAACAACCTGTACGTCGTGCCTCACCCCTTCCCAGTAAAGTTCACCAGCTCTGGCCAAGCCCTGATGCCCTCCGAGACAGCCTCAACATTCAGTGAGCTCGCTGATGGGCAAAGCCACTGGCTGCCTTTGCTTGCGCCTTACTGGGCCTCCTTTTCTCCCATGCTGAAACACATACTGCCTTGTGAGCCGTTTTTGTTCCTTTGGGAGCACATCTGCATGGCCTCCCATGCTTACTCCTCCTTGCCTTCTCTCTTCCAGCAGCGTGGGACCCTCAGCATGGCGGCTTGGGCATCTGTTTTGGCCCTTACTTCAGTCTGAGGTGCTCTTCCTCTCCCTACCTTGCTCACCCCTATGCATCCTTCAGGACCCAGTCTCCCGCGGCACCCACTACTCCCCTAGTCTCTGTGCTCCCAGAATCCCCTGTGCTTAGTTTCATGCTGTGCTGTTGTCGTCTTCTGCTCACTGGTGTGTCTCCTGTGCTCGATGAGAAGTCCCTCTTGCCCGAGGGCAGGGGCTGAGCCTTTGACTCCATCCTAGACCCTCACACGGTACCTGCTAGTGCTCAGGGAACAGCAGTTGGACAGAGATCCACTATCACCCTTTACCTTGTCAAGAAAGGTGCTGGTGGGGGGCGCCTGGGTGGCTCAGTTGGTTGAGCGACTGCCTTCTGCTCAGGTCATGATCCTGGAGTCCTGGGATCGAGCCCCGCATCGGGCTCCCAGCTCCATGGGGAGTCTGCTTCTCCCTCTGACCTTCTCATCTTTCATGCTTTCTCTCTCTCTCAAATAAATAAATAAAATCTTAAAAAAAAAAAAAGAAAGGTGCTGGTGGGACCACATTCTTCTGTCCTCTGCTGCTCCCTGAGTCACGGGACAGGCACCAGCTGTGTGCTGGTGAAATCCCTCGGGCTCTCTCAGCACCCTGCCTGCATTTCCCTCTGCCAGCAAGATAGCTTACCATCTTCCTTTGCTTCTAAGGCACATATTTTAGGTTCCAAGGTTTCTGAACCTCAAGCAAACGTGTTTTACAATCGATGTGTCCATGAAATTCATTCTCCCCTCTGCCAAAAGCTGTTTCAGTAGATAGTTCACCTTATAACTGATCGTGCCTTGGAACCAAGGGGAGAACGGAAGTGGGAGAAGAAGGCCCTCTCGTACCCGGGAGAGAGGACCAGGATACCATGAGACCCACGCAGCTCACGGATGATCTCACAATTGTTGACATGCATTCCTTTGCATCGGGGATGAGCATCTCTCCTCTCTCATTCCTATTTTCAAAAAGTATGCTGGATATAACTGAGCCTCATTCAAATTCCAGCTCGAATCCTCGATGATCCTAACTGATTGGGAGAGACGCCAGGAATCTCTCTGAATTTGTGGGAGGGGGAGTGGAGGTGGCAACAGGCTACCTCAAATGTCTGGTATGGACTGAGATGCCTGCTCTTCAGTATCCCTGGTGGGGACTGGCCTGGACGGTTCTCAGGATGGTGGGGGCCTGCTCCCCACTGCCTTCCCATGTTAGCTCAAGGCTGGCATCTGCTGTCAACCCTTCCACTGAGCTGATTTTGAATTTTGTTTGATTGGAGTTGAGTCGATCTCTTCCCTCCCTTCTCTGTACTGTCAGGGGAAGTTCAGAGGCCAGAGAGACCAGCATGATTAGATTGGGATGGAAGTGGGAGGAGGGGGGAGTGGGCTTGAATCCTCAGAACGACCCAAAGGGTGGTCTCTGTCATCTCCACTAAATGAAGGCACAAAGGAGGCACAGAGATGGGATTAACTAGTCCAGGGTCACACAGCTTATAAGCAAGAAGCCAGAAGTCAAAGAGCAAAACCCTTTAACAAAACAAACAAGGCCACACACCTTTGGGACTTAACTACTTCTGCACCCCCGTCCCCACGCCATCCAGCACTGCTCCCCCACCCAATACCCCCCCAGCTCTGTTCTCCAGCCACCAGCCTTCACTCAGGCCTTGTCTTCCTCTTCCTCACTGATCTCTGCACTCACTGCCCTCTGACCTGGCATGGTCTTTCTTCCTCTCTTTACCCAATTAACTCCTACTCCTTCAAATATTCATTCTCATGTCCCCTCTTCTGAGAAGTCTTCTCTGATTAGATATAATCTTGATATTATGAATTCATAGTCCCATGGGGCCTCCCTTGAGAACACTTATCATGGTTGTAATTTACATGTATGTGTGTATGTCTATTCCTTGAATTAGGGCCTGTCTCTCCCAGTAGGCTCTAAGGACTGAGGGCAGTGACCCTGAAAGGAGCCACTTCCCATCCTGACTTCCACCTGGCATTTTGCAGAACTTCATCAAAGATTTAACAAATAAATGAGCAAAGGAATGGCCTGATCCGTACCTATAAATTGACCGAGAAACTGAAAATGTGTATGTCATTTGAATACAGGTCTTGTGGCCAAGATACTTATATTTGAGGCTAAACGGAACCATCGAAATTTGATCAGGTTAAAAATCTTTTGTATTATTCGTCCGGATCTTCTCCGCCCCCCCAACCTGAAAGCGAACACTCAGGGGAAGCTGTCCCTGAGCATCCCTGTGCCAGCCTCCGTGAGTGATGTGGAGGCAGGAAAGCACGGCCGGGATCTATTTAGAGGATGCTCATCCCCCCAGCACTTCCTTCTCAGGCATTTATTTTTTTTCTCCACTTTCCTTTTTGTTATCTTTCCTTATTCTTATCCTTTGTGTGTTGAACACCACCCTCCCTCTCTCTCTAGCTCTCTCTTTTTCTCTTCCCTGCCCTAACCAATCCCCCCACTTGCCTCCCCTGCCAGCCCTCCTCTGGGTCAAGTTCACTATTTTCTGGAATGTCAAAAAAAAAAAAAAGATGCTTTTGCCACCACCGATCACTGTGTATCACTGAAAGAACAGTCCTGTGACGGTGTGAAGGGACCGCCATTTCTGAATTCCCACCTGTCCTACGTTTCCAGCCCCTACAAAGGCAGGTTGGTGGCTTGCAACGTCCCAGTTGCCATGGTTACAGCTACGCACAAACCAGGTATCAGCCCCTGCCCTCCTGGAGCGCCCAGTCCGGGGGTGGGGACAGACACCAAACCTCACGAGGAGCCTAAGTACTGTGCTAGAAGGTGGTACGTACTCTGTAAAGAAGAAGACAGAGTCAGGAGGACTGTCGGAGGGGTACAGTTTGGGGTGCTTGATTGCAACCCCAGAGAAACCACCCGGTGAGAACGCTCTTTTGCTTTCTCTTCGGAGAAGGGAACAGGCTTGGAGAGGAGAAAGAGCCTGCCCGGGATCTCCCAAGCTGCGGTGCTTGGGATGAATTTTGCGGCTGCGAAATTCAACCACCCCACACGCCATGAAGGTTCCTCTGAAGACTTCCATGACTTCCAGGGGACCGAAATTTGCTGTTTCCTGAAAAAATGTTTGCAGACATAAAACCAATGGAGAGTTGACATTGAGGACATAATATCAAGAAAGTGATAATGAAAATGGAAGGGCAAAACCCAAAGAGGTCTGGCCTGAAGTTTAGGGTCGCATTCCCTTGGCCTCGAAGGAATGAGGGGGGTTACGGGAGAACGGTCACTCCGCAAGGCGCACAGCGTGTCAGAACGCAGATTTCCTGGCAAGCTCAGGCTGGGCCCTCGATGGGGGACACTTAATGGGACACAGAATAAAATCCAGGGCTAACAGTGACTATGAGCACAAGGCCACAGTCGGCCAGGGTATGTGCGTCGAGCCCTCAGAAGGCTTGCAGGGTGGAAGCGAGGGGCTTGGATTCAAGTTCTGAATGGCTCTGCCCATGTGGCCTCAGTGTGTGATGTCACTTCTGTGTGCCTGGTTCTGCTCAGCTG
The DNA here is from genome assembly GCA_003697995.1 of Taxidea taxus jeffersonii. NCBI lineage: Eukaryota > Metazoa > Chordata > Mammalia > Carnivora > Mustelidae > Taxidea > Taxidea taxus. The sequence continues at coordinate 49,683 of ML100458.1, read as the reverse complement.
TAAAGGGCGGCTGTGGGGAGGGGGGCAGCAGGAAGGGCGGTGTGAGTGGGCAAGGACTCGCCGAGTTTGTTCCTCAGTAAAGGGTTCAAGTTTGCCTTTCCAGGTGAGGATGCTTAGGAAGGTGGGGCTTGGCTCTATGGAAAACCGCTGGTCAGAACCTAAGACCTTAGGGACTATTCTCAGGGTCCTGGGTGCTGGGCAGGGGAGGTTTGCTAGAGAATAGAAGGTTCTGGAGTACCGAAATGGGGATGGTCCATAATGGCTGCTCTCTACCCAGTGTCTATTCTGGTGACTATTACAATCCAACTGGACTTTGGTGTACTTTCAAAGCAGAAAAGGGGAGAAAATTGATCAGTTATTTTTTCCTTGCTTGCAGAGAGTCTGCTGATAATTTTCCACTAGCCAATTAGGAGCCGTACAACCCTAATGACGGACTCCTTCTGAATTGAATTAATGAATCTTGTGACTCATATTATTCTTTTAAAAAAGAAGCACCAGCAAGAACAAACCAACCATCCTGACTTCCTCACCCCCTTGTCCCTCTCTTGATCACTCGCTTGCCACATGTCCTTATGATGTTTGAATTCACCTAAATAATTTGAAGAATTTCAAAATCCACTCCTCAATAAATATTTTTATGCACCTATTGTGTGCAAAGTGCCTACAAAGAATCAGATTATCTTGGGGATTTTGGAGTGATATTTGTATCAAGCGATGGCCCATTAGGAACTTCCATACTCAGTACATCCACACTTAAAAGGCAAGATTATCTGGGAGGCTGCTGTCATCCCTAAAATAAAAGATGGATATTTTCCTTATGGAGAACCAGAGAGCCAGGGGTGGATCCAGCATGGAGCACTCACCACCCCGCAGGCCAAGCAAAGGGTATGCAACTCTCAATTTGGCAAAGACAGTTCAAGAAGATGGAGACACTTCTTGCTCAAAGGGAGTAGGGAGGTAGCAATGGTGAGCAAGCTGCACGCGGAAGCCAAAATGGGAGAAGCCATGGATGAAAGAGGAGCTCGGAAATCCAACAGAGAGAATGGAACAGTGGAGACAGAGAGGAAGATTTCTGTGCTGCTTCACGGCAAGGAAAGGGGCAAGAGAGGGAGGGCAGTTTCTGCTATAGACCACGTTGTACTGCCGTTGGCTCCTCCTCTGCAGGGCTGGAAATCCTCTGGGGGAGACGTGGAGCCCTGACAGAGGGGAGGGAGGTACAGGAGAGAACAAACACAGAGTGAATTTCTAGCTGCCCCTGGAGACGATGATTCCTTTAGGTGACAACAGAGGTTAATATCCTGAGCAGCAAGCCACAGCACGGCTCAGAGATGCCTCTCTCAGAAATGATGTTTTCGGGTCCTGTTGTGGATTTTATTGAACAGTTCCCTGAAAGGGCTAACTCATCTCTCTATTCGGAGGCACTTAGCACAGCTTTCCTGAAAAGTTCAAGGACTTCTCCAACCGGGCTCCACCTACCTGTATCTTCAGGCAGCCCGCCCCACACCGTCAGTCCCACTAAGGCCTCGCAGTCTGCTAGAGAGCTCAAGTTCACACACAGAGATGCTGCTGTTCACTATGCAGAGGAAAACATAATAAAGGTTGTAGCTTCTTCTTGGTTCCTGTCCTCTCCTGCTGGGTGTCAACCACTAACAGGTGGTCCCCACCCTCCTCATTCTTCAGCAGACTGATTCACTTCAGAAGGAGCAACAGACACAGGGAAATATCTCCTGATTTTTATTTTCATCAAGAAGTGAACGGAAGAAAACACATCTCAGGCGACAGAAAGCCCCAGTGAAAACCAGAAAGCAGAAGAGATCAGAAACAGACAGGGTTGGTTTTCATCTGGAGTTATCAGCAGTATCTTGGGGAGATCTGAAGTCTGTTCACAACTTTTTTGGGGGGTGTGGGTGATGGGGGAATCTTTTTTTGAAAGTCCAATTTCTCACACAAAAAAACCTAGATTGGGGGACGGGTGAAACGCTGACAACATGATCTCCGTAAAGGCTGCTCCTATTTTGAGTGCTCCAGAAAGCAAGGAGAGGAACACCCCGCGAGAACCATCTACGCCAATCTTCAGAAATAAGTGCTCTTACAGTCTTCAGAAATCAGTACAGTCTGTGAAAATAAGTGGCTTAAAATCTTTAAACCACTTCCTAAGGGGCCAAAGCCCAAATTCCTAAGGTGGTCCCAACCTACAGAGCCCCATAGGGACAGAGGCTTTGGAAATTGAAGGCCACCTTGAATGGGGGCCTCCAAGCACCCACCCTTCTTGCTTGGGCCTTGGCTACAAGTGGAAAGGGAATAGAGTCCTGAAGGGAGCTTGGCCCAGCCCTGCCCTCACTGCCTGGAAGCCCCAGACCTGGGAGAGGGGCCAAACCCACGGTTCCTGCTGAGCATCACACAACCCTTGGGAAAGTGTTGTAATGCCAACCCTTTTACGGATGGTTCAGGGTGGGGGGAGGTGGGGGTGGAGGATGGCAGGAGGTACAGCATGGAGAGAAAGTTAAAGGGGATGGGCAGCAAATTTGGGGACGTAGGCACCAAACAGATGGAATTTAAAAGAAAATACTTCAGCCTTTTAATACACAAGTGATCCAAAGCCACCTCTAGTCCTCTTGCCTTCTGGGAATTATAAACTGTTTCGGGAAGCACAGTCTGAAGAATTTGCAGGTAAAACCCTGATAACAAAGTATATTTGTACCAACTTACCAATTTCTGAGTATATTTCTCCTAAAATAATGTTCCGTCTTTCCTCTAATTTCTTGGCTGCATATCTCCATCCATCTAACTAAAATCCAAGGAAGGCAAATTGCTACTATGATCATTTCCCTAAAGCAACTCTCATTCACTTTGCTTTTCTTCTCTTTGGGAAGAGAAGTCTGCCATAAATGTTTAATTAAATGGAAGCCTTTCCACTGTTAATGACAAGCTGCTTGAAAGGCTTTTCATTTTTTAAGGACGGGTGTGTTTAAAACAGTCCCTATTAATTTCCTGATATTGATTCTCTGGCTGGGGAAGAGAACAGAGCACTCAGCATACAGCTCCTCTGCAGACGATGTTCAAGACAGCGGTTTGGATTGAGAAAGGGCACAAAATGCAGTATGCGTCAAATAGACCATCGCTCAATGAAGTCACTTAGCTATTCAAAACATGTTCAGCCATCACTCAACCATTTGCACCAAGAATGTGGGGAGGGGGACACAACACGGTGCTCTTTCCCAGACGTGACCATTTCCCAAAGAGCGGCTTTTGCACAGTTTGGGTTAGACCCTGGGGCCACATCAGTTTCTCCCTCTCCAGTCCGTTTCCCTCTCTTCTCCCCCATCTCCTGGCTTCGAGTGCCTGCATCGCTATCCCACGTTGAGCTTAACAAACAATCCTGCAGTCCCCGCTTCCCAGCGCTGCCTCAAACAGCCTCCGGCACTGGTTCATGTCAGAAGCAAAGCACATAAGCCTTTCTCTCCACACAAACATGTAGCTCTCTGTTCACGTCCTTCTATGGGTAGCTGTAGCTTGTACATACAGATACGGATATGTATATATAACCATTTGAATATAGTCCCTCATATTCAAGTCTGTTGCTAAATGCAGGTTGTATGACCTGCAGGAGTTTTTTTTTTCTTTTTTTTTTCTGTGCTTGTTAATGTATCTCAGAAACACATGCCTTCATCTGTACCCTGAGCTCCCAGGCTTTACACCGCGGGGACCCCTTGGCCCACAGCACATGCACAGACACACACATCTCAGTGACCCTGCAAGATCAAGGCAAACAGCTGATACCCCCGTCCACTGCCCCCCCTTCCTCCTCTCAAGCTCCCCAAGCCCTCGCCTCGCTCCTGGCCTCCCTGCACAATGTCTGATGCTCAAGCTGGCTGCAATGCTGCTGTCCCTTCTGGATAACAGACATGTCACTCTGCGTGCAAGTGAATTGGTTCTCAGCTTAACCCTCAAGTGAATTGCTGTTTATTAGAACTTGGGCTTGTTTCCTGCGAGAGACATATGTATTTTTAGACTTTGTAAACGTTAAAACACACACATACACACACGCAGTCAGTCGCCCCGAAAGATATGTGTGGCTCATAGACATTACGAAATGCTCTTGAACTCAGCTTGAGATCCTGGAATAATTAGGATTTACCAAATAAGGATTCTTAGAAACAACAGATTCCTTTTTTTTAAAGGAGATTTGCAGATGATGATGTGTCTGGGACTTTTGGGGAGTAAGGGGTGGAGGAGGGGGAAAGGAAGAGCATTTTCGAATTCTTCATTACGAAAAGAGGAGCAGTGTTGAGAGAAGCAATTATTTTCCCCCCTTGTAAATGGTAATGCTACACCAAATGGCAAATCCTAATGATTCCAAAGCAGGCAGAGCTCATTCGACTTTTAAAGACAATCTCTGTTTTCATCATACCACAGATCATTCCAATGAAGAGGTTGAAGGGAAGGGGGTGGTGGAGGTTTGAGAGTTGAGTATGGTTTTTGCTTATTGATTTTCTTTCCTCTGAAACTAACCCAGCCAACCTTGATCTGTGGTGGAAGGAGTGAAGTAAGAAAATGGTGGAATGTAAAGGGGACTTATTTAGAGGAGGGTGGGGAGGGGGAGTGAGAGGGGAGGGGTGAGGTGGAGAGGGGGAGGAGATGGGAAATCAAATACCTTCTAGGCAGCAGGTTCTCCATAATCCAGAATGGGTCATAACTTCCTCGTTCTTTTTGCTGGTTTCATTCTCACTGACACTTTTGGCCTTGCAAACCCCTCTGGAGTAGAGCCAATAGTCGGTTCCCACAGCTATGGTCATCAGACTGAAGGCAGCGAAAGCACCAACGGTGGTTAAAAGCATTTGAACACCTCGATCAAACAGCCCCATAATTCTTCATTATATAAACACCCAACCGACTTCTGGTTCTCGGGAGAGTGTGTGTGAGGGTACAAGTACTAAAGCAAAAAAAAAATAAATAAATAAAAATAACTCCACTACTAATATAATGGATATATGTGTGAATAGAGACTATGGAGAGATATAAAAACAGGGAGGTAAGAAAGCTCACGGAAAAGAGTGTAAATTATAAAGATCACACGGGAAGAGAGGCTTGCCTTTTGAGATCAGAAACTGTTCCAGTTGCAGTATTTTTTTTAAAAAAAGAAAAAATAAAAAGACACCCCCCACCCCCCCAAGTGAGATGCCTTAATCTCTTTTCCTAAAATTCTGGTCTCCAGTTTCCATATGTGATAGCTAATTTGGAGATGGCTTCCACAGTGAACCAGGGAACAGCCGCATTCTCAACACAATCTCTCATGGTCGGGACCTAGACAGTTAGAGATTGTAAAAGCCGGGAGGCAACCTTCGGTCTTCGTGCTCGGCTCTGCGGCCTGCGCCATGAAAATCCTTTGCTTCGCCAGTTCTCTTCCTTGGGGGGGGGGGGGTCTCGGGTGCTTTCGTTTCAGACCAGACTTCCCAGTATTCTGTAAGCCCTTGATCTCAGCTGAACAGGTGCGGGGGTCTCGCCTTCCATGGTTTTGCCCCGGCAGCGGCAGCGGCGGCGGCGGCGGCGGCAGCGGCGGCGGCGGCGGCGGCAGCAGGGCGGGCAGGCACGGCGGCGGCGGCGGCGGCGGCGGCGGCAGGACGAGCAGCGGCGGCGGTTATTGTTGTTGGTGGCGGGGGTAGTGTTGGCGAAGTGGGGGAGGGAAGGGGTTTCTCCTGGAGAATCGAGGCGGGTTTCCCTCCCCCTATCTGCAAACCTCCTGGAAACAAGGGAGCGGCGTCTTGCTGCAGGATGGGCCGCCCGCCTGCACCCCCACTCGCTGCCGGCTCGGCCCCCGGCGGAGGCGCTCCCACCTACTGCATTACCGGGTGGTGCTGAACTGGACAGCTCCCTGCGCCGCCGGCTCCGCGCGCTCCCGGGCTCGCTGGGCGGCCCGCCAGGAGGGGGGCGCGGGGCTGGAGTCCTCCCTCCCTTCGGGGGTGGCAAGGCCAGGGCAGAGAGGGGGGCTGCCTTTCCTCTTTTTACCCCTCTCCCCAGTCCTAAAATGAGCGCTCTCCTGGGCTCCCGGAGCTCAGAGGAAGGCGTAGCTAGAGATAGCTCTCTCTCTCTCTCTCACTCTCTCTCTCCCCTGCCCTCCCCCCTTGGTGTTTCTTCCAGCTCAGCCTCCTTCTCATTCCATCTCTACGTGCCCAGAGCTTCAAATACAACCCTCCCATCACAGTCAGATGGGCACAAAACTTCAACCCGCCGTTTCTCTGCCTGGAAGCGGTGAAAATATAGCCTGGATGGGTAACTACAAACACGGTCTATATGTGTTTTCACTTTGCTGTTTCGGGGGATTTGTTTCGTTTTATTTTATTGGCATGTTGGCCGCGTCTCCTTTTGGTGGTTCCTCTCTCCTCTCTTTGTCTCTTCCGGCTCTCAGGGGGTATACAGTGCCTTGTGTGTGTCTCTCTAGTTCTCCGCGAAATTCTGAATCTGCTCCTACTAGCAGACATTTTGGAGAGATTATTCATGGAAAAGGGGGTGCAAAAGGGTGGCTGGGGCTTGGGCAATGATTTCCATTGCAGGGATGAACATGTTTGCAGGGGAAGTGGGAGAGATGTGAATCCCTCTAACTTTCCGTGTCATTCACTGGACACAGTGAATTGGATTGGAGGAGATACAAATCTCCCTGCTGTGAACCCTGAGACACACCACAACCCTCCCCTCTTCCTCAGCAGAATGCTATCTTGGGTTAATTACAGCGCTACTTCTTTCTGCATGTGCAACTTTTCCTTAATGTGACTCCTGGAGAAAGAAGCCCGTCAGATTCCTACTGCTATTGATTACAATTTTCTCTGATCAGTTTCGTGGTTAAGTGAGTGGGAGAACATGAGGCATGATAGGTGCAGTTTTTCATTTTGGGGGGGAGGAGCCTACAGAGAGGGGTGAGTCTGGTGGGTTCCTTGGGGGTTACAGCTGTTTTAATCGCAAAACTCAGTTACTCCATACTTTCTTCTCTTTCCCTCCATTTTTGTCTCGAGATCATTTGTTGACAATTTCTCAGTGATTTGGTGATTATCAAAGAGTATGTGATAGATGATCAAATTAAAAACAGACTTTTTTTTGGTGTTGTCTCTCTTCCTTCCCTTAGCCAAGAGTGGGTCTGCAGGTATAACCAGGTGTAGAAATCGACCTGTTTCTCCGCCCTGCAGAAAACTTCCTTTTCTCATGCTCCGTTTCTTTCTCAGAAGGGCAGCCCTCTTACGAGGGGCGATTGCTGTGCCCCTGGCATGTGGGAGATGGTGCTGGTGTCTGGAGAACAGAAGGACAATTTCAACAACTTCTGCTAAGGTACCCTTAGGATAGAGCAAGACATTTGCATATTTCTCCAGTTTTGTTTCCTGTCCTCTGAGGACGGGAATGGGAATTGGGGTGGGAGAGGGGCTAATGTGCTGATCTACTGAACAGGGAACTTAGCAAGTTCAGCCCGTGGTTCGGGTGGGTGATTTTCTTGCCTCTGATCTGTAGGGAAGAAGTGAAGGACAAGCAGGAAGACCCCTTAGGTGGGTTAGGCCTTTTGGTGGAGTTGGGGGGGGTAATGGAAAGAGGCTTGGCTAAAGCCACACAAGACTGAGCAGCTTGCCCTCTCCTATGCTTGTCACCTTGATAGCCTCTGACCTGTCCACAAAGTCCATTCAGACTAGAGAGAGAGTCCTCCTTATCTGCCCACCCCATTACAGACCAATCCCTGAATCTTTTGCTCAAAAGGAATCAGTAGCAGAGGCTCAGCAACTTCAGTTTGTCCACAGAAGCTGGCAACATCTTAGCCACTGACGGTAGCTACAGCTTTAGCAGCATTGATTAACCTCCTGGCCAGATCATTATTGAGAGGAGGAAAGGGGTTGGGGGGAATGTAACAGCTTTGGGCTGTCAGTATGGACAGGGCAGACTTCTGGAGACAGAACAGGCCTGAGGCCACAGGTTAACCTCTGTTGCTTAACTGCATGACTGCAAACAAGTTGGCTTCCTAGAGCCTCAGTTCTACCATACACGAAAGAAAAGCATAGGTACCTGCTTCCTCCTCCTTTCTGGAGTGGTTCCTAGCTACTCCCTGCTTTTCACCACTGCCACCGCCACCACCACTGTGCTCAGGCCTCTACCACCCCATTTCCAACACTTCACTGTGCAGGCATCATCTCTCTCACTGACTTGTGAGCCCTTTGAGATCAGTACCTGTGTCCTGTTCATCATGATGTCTTGGGGACCTTGCGGGGCTTGAGACACAGCCGATGCTTGATAGCAATGGCTGAGTGATTATAGTATGAGACGGGTGATATGCCTGGCACACAGTAGATGCTCAATAAATGTGGCTTGCCTCTCATTTCTTCTCCCCACCTTTACATCCAGTTTGATCTCTAGCATCCTTCGCTCTAATTCCTGTTCCACGCCCCCTTCCCCCTCACTGACCTACCCTTCTCCTCAGGTCCCTTCTGCAGACCTAACAAGGCTGCCTGGGAAGAGCTGGCTCGGTGCGAGCCCCATTACATGGTTTGGGTCCACCGGGCACACAGACTTAGCAGCTGCTGAATGGGTGCTCTTAGGGGAGCAGCTTTGTGTGCCAGCGGTTGGTTACTTGGGAAAGGCTTAGAAGAAATTAGCTGAAATGCCACAGGCCTATTTTGAGCTCCTTCTTTGATGGAGTGGAAATAACATGGGATTTGGGTGCAGCAGACCTGGCCTTGAAGCACAAGACTGCCATTTCCTCATTTTTGACCTTGGGCAGTCTCTTAACCTCTCTGGGAACCTCTCTTCACCTGTCAAGGAGGACCAGGGGAGGAACATTACAGTGTGGTTGTCAGTATCACATGTTAATAGCAGTAATAGAAGCCAACAGACCGGGCACTGATCTGGGCTGAATCCCACTACAACCCTATGAGACATGTACAATGATTCTCATTTTACAGATGAGGAAACCAAGACACGTCATGGTTTAAGTATCTGGCCCGAGGCTGCCCAGTTAGTGAGTGACAGAGCTGAGATTCTAGTCTGGCGGCTGAGCCTAAGGGCCTATGTCTTACTGTAGCCTTGACCCAAGACACAAACTATCTGGATGAGGGTGTTCCGCTGGGTTTTACTTCTCATCCACAGACTTGGCAAGAATTTAGGGAGTGACTTCTAGGTGCCGGGTGTTTTCACAGAGATTCTTACACCTACCTTTCCAACAACCTTGTCCATGCAGATTACATCTCATGCTGCAGGTGAGTAAGCAGAAGCTCATGTATCAAGTTAACTGGAAGAATGGAGATTGGAATATTTTGCTCTGCTTTAAGTTCTGCTAGCTCCAAATCCCGCAGTTCATTTATTGGTTCAAAAAATCAACCACCTACTATGTGTCCAATGCCATGCTAGTCCCTGGGCATGTTGAGCAGGACAGACATGGTTCCTTCCTCCAAGGACCCGAAGACAAGCAGGAGGAGCAGACAGCTAAGGAAAAGCCACACCTAGGTGAGGAGAATGGTAGGTGATGGAGACCAAACCCAACCTAGGAGGTGAAAGACATTGCCCCTGGAGGAATGTCCTTAAACTGAGATGTAGGAATGAGAAAGAGCTAGGCCAGGATGTGGGTGAGAGGGTGGAGATTTGCTGAGAAGAGGAAGAACATTCTAGGCTGAGGGAACATCATGGGCCAGGGTTTATAAAGGATGCACAGAGTAAGAAGCAACCCAGAGGAGGCTGGGGGGACAGGGCATGTGAGAAGCAAATGTGGAAGCAGAGAGCTAGCAGGGCAGCCCAGGAATACAGAATGGTGGCCTGGACCAGTAGTGGCAATGGGGATGGAAAGAAGTGGAGGTTTTGGGGGGTGTTGGGGAGAAAATTAATCCATACTGGTGCATGTCACTGAGATAGGCATTCTGAGAAAGAAGCAGGCTGGAAGGGGTCAGATGTGGGGCGTGGGGAGACACAGATTCTGCTTTGGTCCTGAGTGTGGTTCTGGTACGTTCACTCCCTGCTCCCATTCTTCCTCTTCTCAGCATGTTCATTCATTAATTAGGACTATCAATCCTTCAGTCAGTTACATTCTATTCCCAACCCCATCCCCAGAGTAAAACCTCGAGAAGGCAGGGATTTTGGTCTGTCGTGTTCGTACAATATTTCCAACACCTGGAATAGTGCCCAGCACATAGTAGGTGCTCTATAAAAATGAATTACTTTATTGGTACAAAAATCTAAATGCATGTGTCTAAATGCATGTCTGCTCTGGGTCAGGCCATGGGCTGAGGTGCAAGGGAGGCAGATGAGATTAAAATACCCAACTCAGGGGGCGCCTGGATGGCTCAGTGGGTTAAAGCCGCTGCCTTCGGCTCAGGTCATGATCCCAGGGTCGTGGGATCGAGCCCCGCATCGGGCTCTCTGCTCTGTGGACAGCCTGCTTCCTCCTCTCTCTCTCTCTGCCTCTCTGCCTACTTGTGATCCCTATCAAATAAATAAATTAAAAAAAAAATACCCAACTCAGGGAGATTGGCAAGCAGACAGCTAATTCCTGGGGCAGTGTGACCCTGCCCAAGGAAGGTCTGGGGTGTATGTGGCATTCTTCACCCGGTGCTCCCACGGCCCCCTGGGGAGTCTTGTGGTACTTCTCTCCAGATTTGGAATTTCTGTTTAATAGCTGGCACATAGTAGGTCCGCAGTACATTTTTTTTTTTTGCTGAACCAATGAATGAATGAATGAATGAATAAAGTTCAGAAGGATGCATTTCTTTCTCTCTTGGAGTATCTCAGAAGGTTTTGCTTTGCTAAGGAGCTCACTCTCAAAGGCCGGGAGAAAAGGTCACATGGGTCAAGGAAGAGAGGAGGGCATTTGGAGCAGAGGGACAGCACATACAATGACACAGGGATCTGAAGCAGTGTGAGGACCTCAGGAGGTTGGTGTGGCTGATGGGAATGGAAGGAAGGCTGGGGTTGACTCCAGAGAGACCGCTGTGCCCAGGGTAATGGGCCACCCAATAGAGTGCAGGGGTGATGGCCACCCATTGGGGTCATGGCCCGTGTGGCCCTTGCCTGGGTAGAAGCACTGAAGTGGGAAGAGGACAGGCCAGGGAGTCAGACAGAATTGGGTTTGAATCCTCATTCTGCCACTTGCTGGCAGAAGCTGGCCTGGGCCTCAGCTTACCTCATCTGTAAATGGGGCTAATAGGTGCCTAGTTTTTTTCCTACCTTAAGTCCTTTGCACTTACTATTCCTTCTGTTGGAATGTTTTCCTCCCTGAACACTGGATCCCTAGCTCTTCATTCAGGTCTTAGCTGAAAGATCACCTCCAGAAAGTCATTGCTGGTCACTCAACTTAACATGTCATTCTATACGCCATTGGCCTGTTTTTTTTTTTTTTTTTTAAGATTTTATTTATCTGACAGAGATACAGTGAGAGAGGGAAAACAAGAAGGGGCAGAGGGAGAGGGAGAAGCAGGCTTCCTGCTGAGCAGGAAGCTGGGTGCAGGGCTTGATCCCAGGACCCAGGGATCATGACCCAGGCCGAAGGCAGACTTAATGCCCGAGTCACTCAGGCGCCCGAATTAATCTGTTTTGTTCATGTCATAGTGTTTCTTACAACTTGACATTTCTTGTTTATTATCTGAAGTCTCTCCCTAGCCACCTGCTTCTCCCAGGATGTCAGGCCACACTGGTCCTGTTCACTACAGTATCCCCAATGCCTTGAAAGTGCTGGAAATATTATAGGTACTCAGAGAATATTTTTTGAATGAATGAATAAGGTCAAGGTTGTAAGAAGTAAACAATAGGGACCAGATATAAGCATTTGGAAGATAGTGGGAGCAGGCCTCTAGAAGCTCCTGACACTCGGTGGGTGGGGTGGGGTGAGGGAGGAGTGGGTGGCCCCCAGATGCTGTGGGAAGACTGGGAGCACATGGTCGGGAGGCCAGTGCTGGCCTGGCTTCTCTACGCTGCCCCTCCTGGGCCTGCTCTGCTCTCTGAACCCAAGCCTAGGCCACCATGGATGACCAGAGACTTCTTGCGCGGATAGCTGTTCAGCCTCATGCTGGAGCAGGCACTGCAGGGAGGCCCCGTGGGGCTGGGGGGAAGGGCGATGCTAGGAGACAAGGGGGGGGTTTCATGCCTTGCAGTGGAGAGAGCCTCAGGGAGACCCAAGTGTCTGCTGCCAGAAACGGCTGAAAGATTGGGGCCAGCCCAGCTCGTAATGCAGTACATGAAGTTAGTCCTGAGCCTGGGGAGAACCAGAAGCTGAAAATCCACACATAGACGTGGCCATGATCAGAAATCCCACAGAGAAGTGGCTTTCCCACCTGGGACTTGCAGCCCCAGTCGGAGCTCGGAATCTCCAAAGTGCTGTCCCCCACCCAGGTCCCCCGGCCGGTGTGCAGTTTCACCAGGAACTGAGCCATGGTAGAGAATAGTATGATAGAAAATCAATCAGAAAGTTACAGGTTAGAAAAGAATAATACAATAAAGAGGATACATAAAGATGTAGAGGTGAAACAAGAGAGGGTAGGGCAGAAGGGCAGGGAGAAAAGGCAATTTCCAGCGGCTCTTTGGGGAATCCAGCGGTGGAGGAAGTGAGCGGGAGGCCTTGTGCATGGACAAGCAGGTTTGGGAGGGGACAGAGAATGGGTCCTGGGTGTCCCTCATGACCAGGCTCAGCCACCTCGAAGTCCTTCCTCTGCCTCTTCCCACCCTCTCTCCTCTCCTCTCATCAATCCAGACTCCATGCCTGGATCCCACGGCCCCACACCCACCCCAGGGCCTTCATGTCACAGTTCTGGTGTGTGGGATGCCCGTCCCCTGGCAGCTGATTCAGTCCTTCCTTCCCGCAGTTGTCTGCTCAGAGACCCCACTGACCACCGGATAGAGAAACCCACCCGCCCCTCCTCTATCATTGTTCATTCTTTACCTGCTGAAATTTTCTCCTTAACCCTTAGTAGCACCCCTGCACCACAGACCTTATGTATGCATCTGTCTTCTGAGTTCTAGTGTAAGGCTAAGGGTCTGGTCGTGTTATTACTATCCTCCCTACCTCCCCCACAGTGTCTGGCACAAGGCAGGTGCTCACCAAATACCCGTGTATTGCTCAAGAAAGCCCCTGGTCTGTTAGGAAGAGAAAGAGGGGCTCCAGCAGGCAAGAGGAGGCAGGAAGTCAGGATGGCCTGGTTGGAACATCCCGGGAGAGTTGGCCTGGAACTCTGCACAGGGAAGCCAACAGTGTCTTCAGAAGCTGCTGGAGGTTTCTGGGAGGAAGGAGAAGGGGGTGGGGGCTTCTAACGTCCCCGGGCAAAGTGGAACTTGGAAAGGTGACAAGCAGGAAAGAGAAGGGAGGGCACTCCTCTCTCTGTAGATCTCAGGCAGATCAAGAGGAGGGGCTGCTGAGTGGTGGGGCAGGACCACGAAAGAGCCGAGGGATGGGGATCAGACGTTCCCTAGCTTTGTGGCTTTGGGCAAGCGACCAGACATTCCCAAGTCTCAGCTGGCCTGTCTGAAAAATGGGGCAGTGTCGCTGGCCCCAAGGTGCTATGCTGACAATTAAATGAAATAAAAAAGTACTTCCAGTGCCTCCTTCATAGTAAGCCCTAAATAAATATTAGCTACATGTTGAGCTCTTATTGGATGTTATGTGCTTTGAATAAAATACAGAAATGAAAAAAGATGTGGTCCCCGCTCAGAGGCGATCAGTCAAGTGGAGAGAGACCTGCCGGTGGCGGTCGGTATGATGTGGATGGAGGGTGGAGGGGGGCACTCGGACACAGCGAGGAAGGCAAGGCAGTGTTACCTGGGTATTCAGCACAGGGCTTCCGGGGCTTTGTGGCTGCGGAGCTGAGTCTGGAAGGATGAGCAGGAGACGAGGGACAGAGAAGGCCAGGCACAAGGAACAGGAGGTGAAAAGACAGGGGAGGTGAAACATTCCCGCAACAAGAATTTGTTGGGAAATAAATACTTAAAGAAAAAAAAAAAGATTTAGGAAATCAATCCCTCAACCTTTTAATTATTTCTAACCCAAGAGGTGTTTGTGATTTTTGCAAACTATTTGTCAAAAATAAAATCTTTATCCTCTAACATTTTGTTGTTGTTGTTGAGCACATGCTATGCGCCAAGGCACATAGTGAGTGAAACTGGCGTGGTCCCAGCCCCCGGGATCACACACGTCCAGGAGGTGACCTTGAGTAATCGATTACAAATTGATTGTTTAATTGCCATCATGTGTGGGGGTGGGGCGCTGCAGGTAATTCTGTTCTGCTATGGTGCCAGGAGGGGCCGTGGAGATCACGCTGGCAGGGGAAGTGGGGCCAGATCAGGGAGGGTCTTGAATCAAGAGCAGTGCTGACTGGGTGAGAGCTCTGTGCGAAGAACACAAAGGTGAGCAAAACTAAGGCTGTCACTGGCAGGAACCAATGCCCGAAGGTGGAGTGGTAGAGGGCAGTCCACGGTGTGACAGGAGCACAGCCCAGAAAACAACAGCGGGGAGGACTTCATGGAGGAGGTGACCTTTGCCTCTTCCTCCAGTGGACTAGCAGTCCCAAAGCCAACGGTCCTGCCTTTTAGGCATGGGCTTCCATACCTGCAGCCTTAAAGGGGCATTAATCACACCCAAGAATGGCTCAAGAGCGAAGAGTTCTGAGCCTGGCAGAGTTCTCTCTCTAGGCCTTGGGTGTAAGGGAAGGAGGAGCTGGTACCATATTGAGCTACTGACCCAAAGACCAGAATGTGGGGAACCTGGGGGGTGCTAGGGCCAATGGCTAGAAATCCTGGCTCCACGCCTGCCCCACAAGCTAGGTGAGCTTGAGACAGGTTCTTCCGCCTGTCTGACTCTGTCTGCTTATCTGTCAAATGGGCGTCATGGTGACTTTACGGGGCTGTTGTCGTCATGAAGATCGATCGGGTGTGTGTCTCCCCCTTGGAAGTTTTCAGTACGAACGATTTGTTGTTATGCTCTACCAAGTTCATCGCCGATTCTATAAATGAGCTGACCTGGCTCCTTGTAGGAGGGGTTGAGATGGCGAAGGGTGCTCTGTGGTGGGCAGGGAGGGTAGCCAGGTCCGGAGCCTACCAGATGTGGCCCAGCACCCGTTATTCAGGCCTGATGGGGGCAAACGGTGGCAGGTAGAGAAGACCCGGCCCGTCAAGTTCGTCTTTCCCTGATGTAGCGTTCTCTTCAACAACCCCTGTGCGCCTGCGCGCGCCCCCTTTGGTGTCAGCGGAGTCTCTTGCACACTGTGAGCTTCCTTCCCTGGGGCCTGACTTCCTTGTGCTGCAAACACCATCCCTCGTCTTTCCTGGTCAGTCCTGAGTCCTGAGAGGCTGTACTCTTGTCCCTCGTGTGCATCGCTCTGTCCTTTGCATCCTGCGCAGAGTTGGGCACAAAACAGGCTCTCGGTACATGATTGTTGATAAATGGTGGTGGGAGGCTGGGGGAAGGAGAGAGACGAGGAGCGAAAGTGATATAGGAGCACATCTTCTTCAGTGACGGGGGTTCTGTTGACCACCCAGCTCCCACATTGGTTGAGCGTGGCCTGTGCACCAGGTCTGTTTCAGGTCACATGAACTCTTGTGACCCTCACAGCAAGCCCTCCAGGGGAGGTCTGTCATAGTTCTCATTCAACAGATGGGGAACCCGAGGCACAGAGAGGGTAAGCAGCTTGCCCAAGGTTACACAGTCAGGAAATGAGAGGCTCAAGATGCCAGCCCTCGGGTTCTCGCGCTGTAGGGTCTCATATTTGCTGACTACCTACTGTGTGTCAGCCTCATCGTCTTTTAATAGTACAGAAAACCTGGGGAAACTGAGGCTCGGGGAAGGGAACATGCCAAGTCAAGCAGCAAATGGCAGATTCATGATGGTTTGCCCACAGCTCTGTCTGTATAGAGTTTCTGCCCCAGAGGAGGGAGAGGTCCTGCGGGGCACCTGTCCTTCCCCTTCCCTGAGTCAGGGACAGGTGGGCATCTACTGAGCTCTTGCCTTCTTTCCGGCCTCATACCTAGTCCTAAGCCCTGATGTAGAGGGATATACTTAGCTACAGAGACCACACTGAATGGGATAGGGGAAACAACATGGACTCTGGAGCTAGAAGATGGGGTTAGAGTCCCAGGGATCTCGGGGAAGACGTTTCCTTTCTCAGAGGCTCAATTCCTCCAGCTTGGAAATGGGAGAAATCACACGGCCGCCTCAGACAGTATGGATTAGTTCAGATCGCATACCTAGAGCTGTACATAGAGGGAACACAGAGGGTGCCCAGCAAAGGTGGGAGATGGTAGCATCTCTCTGCTGAGAATTTTCAGTGGGGTCTACCCCCACCGTGAGGCCTGGCCGCATCTCCTCCAATCTCATCTGCTTTATTCCCTCCGTAGCCCCCGACCCCCACGTATGCCCCGAGTTCCAGCTATGCTCCCCTTCTTCCTCTGGACGAGCCAGACCCTTTGGTGTTACCCCTTCTTGCACATCTCCTCTCACCTCCCCACTGGGATCGGTGAGCAGATGATCTGCAGAAGGACTTAACAGGGACCACATCACCATGCTAGCTCTTTCTCCGTCTTTTTTCCTTTGTCCTGTCTCCCTCCTCCCTACACACTTCTCTCTCCCATCCCTTTCATCCCCATGTTAATATCCTGTGTATTTCTACGCGTTCACACAATCATAAGTATCTGCAGCAATGTGCGCCCATCAACCCCCACCTGCTTCTATTCCCGTGCCCCGCATCTGTGGGGCTTGAGTGCTGTTTCACAAAGCGGGGTCCTAGGAGGCCCCCGCTTTTGCATCTTGCTTTATCATTCAAACAGCAACTCCTGTGAGGCTCTGAGTCAGCTGGATCAGCCCTAATTCATTCTTGTAATGCATTACAAGCATTATATTTCATAGTGAGCAGTCACTCCCGTTTATTCATCCGGTCTTTGACTGACAGGCATTCACTCTTCTTCCTGTCCGCCCCTGCACCCTGAGCCTATAAGCAGTGCTGCAGGACCCACCCGTGTATGCGTATCCTGCAGCTAGAGCTTTTATTTCGATGGACTAGAGCCCCAGGAGTGGGATTGCTCAGTTGGAGGGTATATGTATTTTTTAAAATTTCACATCACTTTCCAACAATGCTGTAACTTGTCACCTTTCCAACAACAATCTTATGAGTCTATTTCCCCACATCCATGCCAGCAATAGGTGTTAGTAGTATTTTTAGTTTTTGCCAGTCTGATGGGGACAAAATGAAATCTCACAGTTACTGTAATTTTAAGTTCCTGTGCAACTAGTGAGTTAGGGCCTCTCTCCATGTATTTGTTGGCCATCTGGATTTGCACCTTGTCTTCCTGAGTCTTACCCTTCAACGCAATCCTCTTCGTGAATTTCTTATCTATTTGTCTATTATAAATATTAACTTTTTATTTGACAACTATGTTGGGAATAGTTTCTTTTAATTGAAGAATAATTGACATATAAACTTATATTAGTTTCAGGTGCACAACGTAATGGTTTAAGTTTTGTATATGCTGCAAAATGCCAAATAGTTTTTTTTAAAAGATTTTATTTAGTTATTTGACAGACAGAGATCACAAGTAGGCAGAGAGGCAGACAGAGAGAGAGGAAGGGAAGTAGGCTCCCTGCTGAGCAGAGAGCCCGATGTGGGGCTCGATCCCAGGATCCTTGGATCATGACCTGAGCTGAAGGCAGAGGCTTTAACCCACTGAGCCACCCAGGTGCCCCGCCAAGTAGTTTTATACTTGAATTCCTTATTTTCATATTGATGTTGTGAATGGAATCTGTTCCTGCAAAGTAATTTTGGAGAGTAAAGTGTCTTTTTACATACTACTTTCTTGTTTTCTTTCCTTTATTTTTGAGATTTATTTATTTATTTATTAGAGAGAGAGAGGGGGAGTGAGAGCACAAGTAGGGGGAGTAGGAGAGAGAGAAGCAGACTCTCTGCTGAGCTGGGAGCCCGACACAGGACTCAATCTCAGGACCCTGAGATCATGACCTGAGCCAAAGACAGATGCTTAATAGACTGAGCCACCCAAGTGTCCGACTTTATTGTTTTTTTTATGCTCTATGACTGACCCTGTACTCTTCCACATTTTCTCCCAAGATATTTATTGTTTTCGTTTGTTTTTTGGATGTTAACGCCTTGATCCATCCGACGTCAAATGAGGTTTCAACTTCCTTTGGAAAGAGAGCTGGTTGTGCAAATTTCACTAATTAAATAATTACCCCTCTTCCAACTGAATTGCAATACTCTCTCTGCCCCATATTGAATCCCCGTGAATATGTTGATCTAGTCCTCCACCAGCTCCAAATGAATTTGGTTAACAGGGGCCTCGATACATTCGCACTTCTAGTAAACCATGTTCTCCCCTGATACTTTCCCTTTCATTGGATCTGGTTATTACCAGGTCTCCCTCCTTCCAGGCGAACTTTCAGATTATTCTAGTCAATGGCATATTGGCCACCCCTGGAGCCCAGTGACTTACGTGAGGTCAAGCAACTAACTGGGGGCGCAGGAGATGTTGGTTGAATGCTGTTGCTTCCCTTCTCCTGTAGGACTATAGAAGACCAATGCAAGCTCAGAGTAAGTTAACACGAATGTGTGTACAGAGTAGATGATTCTAACTACAGAAAGCCTCAGGGATACTGAGACTCTCATAGATACTTGAAGCAAAGAGAAAGAATCATCAGTTTTCTCTAACCCCTGTTTATTGGACACCTACTGTATGCCAGACTTTAATCTAGGTCTGGGGATATAGTGGTAGCCAAGGCCAAGACAGAAGATCGGCTTTGGGGGTGTGACAATGGTATCGTGCTCATTATTTTTCTGGGTGATGACGATATTGTGGTTATATTTAAAATAAAGAGGGGGTGCCTGGGTGGCTCAGTGGGCTAAGCCTCTGCCTTCAGCTGAGGTCATGATCTCAGGGTCCTGGGATTGAGCCCTGAATCAGGCTCTCTGCTCAGCGGGGAGCCTGCTTCCTCCTCTCTCTGCCTGCCTCTCTGCCTACTTGTGATCTCTCTCTGTCAAATAAATAAATAAATAACATCTTTAAAATAAAGAGTCCCTGTATTTTAAAGATGCATCCGGAAATATTTCCAGATAAAATTACATGAAGTCTGAATCTGTTTCTAAGTAAGCTAGGGGTGAGAGAACTGAATGCAAGTACAGCTCAAACAAGGCTGAATTGATCATAATGGAAGCTCCGTGATGGTTTCACAGGGCTTAATGGCTTCAGAGTATAATATTTATTATACTACTCTCTCTACTTTTGTCTGTGTTTGAAATATTCCATAATAAAAAGTTTTAAAAACGCATACAGAGCTTATTATGTTTCAGGCATTATTCTAATTGCCTCACATCCATTAATTCATCAAGTCCTCAAAAAAGCCCTGTCTCAGTCAGTTGGGGCTTCTAGAACAAAATTCCGTAGACATTTATTTCTCATGGTTTAGGACACTGGGAAGGCCAAGATCAAGGCGCCGGTGGACTCGGTTCCTGGGGAGAGCCCTCTTCCTGGCCTGCAGATGGCCACCTGCTTGCTGTGTCTTCACAGCGCAGAGCAAGCGAGTGAGCAAGCTCTCTGATCTCTTCTTTTTAAAAATTTTTAAAAAGATTTTATTTATTTGTTTGACACAGAGAAAGAGATCACAAGTAGGCAGAGAGGCAGGCAGAGAAAGAGGGAGAAGCAGGCTCCCCGCTGAGCGTGATGCAGGGCTAGATCCCAGGACCCTGAGATCATGACCTGAGCCAAAGGCAGAGCCTTAACCCACTGAGCCGCCCTGGCGCCCCTCTCTGATGCCTCCTTACAAAGGTCATGATTCTATCCTGAGAGCTCCTTCCGTAGACCCCACATGCAAACACTATCGCCTTGCGGGTTAGGTCCTCAACACGTGAATTTGGTGGTGGTGGTGGTGGTGACGGTAGGGGGACACAGTTCAGTCCATAGGAAGCCCTACGAAGTGGGTGTTATCATCCCAGTTGAGAAAAACAAATCCCCACAAGGTTCAGTAACTTGCCCAGGATCTCTGCTGGTGGGAGCAGAGCTCTCTGACCCCAAGGCCTTACTGTCAACACTGTGTTCTACTTTTCTCTTTTTAAAAATATTTTATTTCTTTATTGAGACAGAGGGAGTGAGAGAAAGAGAAAGCATGAGTTGGGGTGGGGAAGGGCAGAGGGAGAGGGAGATGTAGACTCTCTGATGAGCGGGGAACCTGATGTGGGGCTTGATCCCAGGACCCCAAGATCATGCCCTGAGCCGAAAGCAGACACTTAACTGACTGAGCCACCCAGGCGCCCCCGCTATGTTCTACTTCTACATCTGTTCATTCCAGTGAAACTATAAATGAGGAGCTATGTATGTAAAACATAGTATGATATAGTATGTATAATAAAATAATTTCATATAGCAGGAAGGGCCATGAAAGATAAAAAGGTAAGATTGTGGGAAAGAGAGAAAGAAGACCAGTCACCCAATAGTGGGATGAGGAGGGACCGAGGCTTCTGGGGGCAGAGTCCCCCTTCAGCAGCTGTGACCAGAGAAGGGCCCTCCAAGGAGCCGAGACCTGAAGGAGGATGGGGAGGCTGTGTGCAAGTCTGGGAAGGACATTCAAGCAGAGGACAGCAGATGCAGAGACAGAACCCGGAGGTTTGGTGGTGCTGGAGCGTGGTGGGTGAGGTGGGAGGCGGTGTAGGCACAGTGGTGCAAAGAGATCTTACCGCAGACCGTGGTACAGCATTTATAGGTTCAAACAAAGGAACTGAGAGACTCAGTAGGATCAAAACGATTTATTGGATTTATTAGCTCAATGATCATTTAAATACATTTTCCTACATTTTGCCCTACTAAATTCGTCTGTAACAGAGGAATAATTTAATTCCGAAGCCAAATTAACTGCTCTTTGCCTTCTTGCAAAGTCACCCGCTTTAATTTTTTTTTTTTGCATAACTTGATTCAATTTTTCCGCTCTTGCCGCATTTTCTCCAGCTCCTACACACTTTCTGAGTGGTTATAATGTTATTATCTTATTATTAGTCACTACCAGGGATAATTCACTTTCCAATTGATCTATGCTGCCTATAAAACGCCAGATCAACTGGAAACATAGGAAGCAAGTGGTTAGTGACTCCTCAAAGCCAATGTAGACACAAAAGTGTGTGTGAGAGGCTGGGGGCCGGGCCTTGCTGACCTCCGATGAGTTGAATTTACCTGGTTGAACAGTGCAAATGTCAGGAGCCTCCACGGGGCAGGTTGTCAAGGGCACAGGTGGTGGTAAGTGCTTGCATCAGATTCAAGTGGTGTGTGCTGGATATTAGATGTGGTCCCTGATAGTTTGTATTTGTTCTAAGTAAGTATCCAGCAATGTCAAGTTCAATGGATTCTGTAGATAAAATGTGCCCAAGCACAATGTTTCCCTTGAAAACAGAAGCTGGCAATACCCAGACCTTTGTTGTGTAGCCTTTACACAAGCCACACTTACGGGGGTAGAGTGGGAATGTGAATGGGGGTCAGTGGGCCCTTCTGCCATTTTGACTCGAGCTGGGAGAGTGTCAATTGTGGACGAGCAAGGTTGGGGGCATAGGCGAGCAAGGTTGGGGGCATAGGCGTTCGCTGGTTTATTTCATAGTAGCATCGCCTGTGATGTTGCAAGTTGGAAGAAAAGAGGCTGAGGACAGAACATTAGATGAACAAAAAGGAGAGGCTATAAAATAAAACTTATTCTTTGGATAAGAGGATGCCGTTGAAAAGAACAGTTTATTTCTGAAGGAGTGTTCCTGGTTTTTCCTTTCAGGCTGTCAGCTAGTGAGGTTTTGCTGAGGTTTTTTGGTTTTGTTGTTGTTGTTTTGTCTTTTTTGGCTTTGTTTTCCTTCTGATTCCTGACCAGTTTTTGGGGGGGAGGGTGGGGGGAGGCAGCTTGGGGGCTACAGAATCAAGAAGAAAGGGACAGAAGGAAATGGACAAGAAGCCCACCATTTAATGCTTGGGAGGAATTTTTCAGGGTGCTGGAGGAAAGTGCATAGAAGGAGCTATAGGGGAGGTGAGAGAGGCCAATGGGAAGGTGGATTTTAAGACATTTGCTGCAGTGCATGTCCCTTTGCAGTGTCTGGGACACATAAGTAAGGAGCTTGGATTATCTGTAGTGTTTTGGTTGTTGGATTGATTCTTTGTTACACATCTTCGTGGATGGACCACATGGCCCCAGCTATAGCCAAGCTGCAGGGAGCAAAGTCCTGGGTGCTAGGGGAGGCTGGTTGGGGAGGATGGTGGACAGTAAAGATTTGGTGAAAAGTTCATGCCAAACTACATAACTTAGACATTAGACGTTTGTTTTTTTGGTTTTAGGTGCTAGGTTAAAAAAAAAAAGTCAAGAGAAATAAATACCTCCGGATAGAGATTCAGGACACCTTCATATTTGTCTTTGCTAATTCATTAGATGGTCCCTTCCTTTATTCAATAGACTGCTAAGTGATCAGTTCTATGTATCAAGCTATATGCCAAGCCCGAGCTAGGTGGGAGGCATATAAAGATACATTGTTCATTTTTCTGGGTAAGTCTGTGCTGTGTGTTGAAGAGTGGGCAGGAAATTATAGACAGACAATGCTGGGAAAGGAATTTTACGCAGAGGGAGCAGCATGCGCAAAGACATGAAGTTAAGTTTAAAATGGCAAGTCTTCCAAAAATGGAGAGCAGTTAGTTTAATGGACCCCAAATCTAGAGTCCGTGTAGTTGGGGACATATGTGACTGATTTCCTTCCTGTTGGCGGTAAGGATGTTTCCGTTTTTCATGACTATAAAGAATGCTGAGATGAACGTTTTAATGCAAAAATGGTTTCTGGATTTTGCCATGGGGTAGTTTCCTACAAGTGAGAATCACAGTGAGTTTCAATGGGAGAGTAACCCAGTAGGTCTTGCCCTGTGACTTTGTCCAGGTCGTTGGCCCTTCTGGGTTTCACTTTCCCCATCTCAGAGCGTGGATCCAAGTCATGAAAAGGACCTTTCTAGCTCTCACACGCAGACACCTAGGGGCATCTTCAAACTGGGCTTTGTCCCGGACTTGCTAGAGAGATCTGGATTCCTACAGACTGAGAAAATGATTCATTATTTCATCTCAAACGAGTCACATCCCTCCTGTATGCCTCGATTATTCTATTGGCTCAGCAAGGATACTAAAAGAGACTTAGCGAGCCACAAAGTGATGTTCCTGAAGCTTTTTTAAAAATAAAATAATTCTATGGTCCGGAGCACGGAGTTTCCTTCCACACCGTTCCTTGTACGCGGGATGCTCCTTCTCTTGCTCTCCTGTTCCCTGGTCCATTGGCTCCTCCCTCCTCCTCAGGGGGCTGGAGGAGGATGCAGCCTGGGAATGCCATCCTCCCTGAGGGTGGCCGCTAACTTTATCAGAGTTCAGCAACTGTTCACCACCGATGTGCTGATATGGCCTGAGCGCCTCTCCGAGGAATCCACTCCCCAGAGACTGCACCCCTTCTCTGGGAGGAGTCCCTGAAGCTCTACTAAGGGCCAAACTCACGTCTTCTTTTTTTTTTTTTAAGATTTTATTTATTTGAGAGAGAGAGAGCATGTGTGTATGTGTGTGTGTGTGAGAGAGAGAGAGAGAGAGTACACGAGCAGGGGGAGGGGCAGAGAGAGAGAAGCAGGCTCCCCACTGAGCAGGGAGCCCAACATGGGGCTCAATCTCAAGACCCTGGGATCATGACCTAAGCCAAAGGCAGACGCTTAACCGACTGAGCCACCCAGGTGTCCCTAAACTCGGGTTTTCCCCATTTCTTCAGTCTTGGGATTGCGCCACATGGTCAGACATCGGTCTGGACGTGCTATCTTCTTGTCCACCCAGAACATACGTTGAGTAGTCATTTACTCACTCGGTTTGTTTGGCTAATGAGCTTTGGGAACTCGTTCTTCAAGATTCCTAGCCACCCCCGTCTGTGTTCATTGACTCTGGAGCCAGACTACATGGGTTTGAACGTTTGCTCTGTCATTGACTACATTCGCGAACACATCGGAGTTACTAAATCTTCCTGTGCCTCAGATTTTTCATATGTGGGGTGAGTGGGCTTGGGTTTGGCTTCTGTGGAGGGCGTGCTGGGCTGAGCTCCGAGCTGCGGATTAACCACAGGTCTCCATCTGTCTCTCATTCTCTTTGTACCAGTGGCCACCTGGGGTCACATTCTTGTGGCAGAAGACAGGAGCATAGGAGGGCAAGTCCCACCATGTCAGCACATATCAAGTCCCTACGGAGTCACGTCTACTGGTATCCAGTTGGCCGAAGAAGGTCAGAGGGGCAGGGACGTGTATGCCCTCTATCGTAGGAGGGAGGTCAATCTTTGCTGAATACTAATTCTATCACATTTTGACATGGTTCGTTATGAAGGTTAAAAGAGGTAATAACTTTGAAGTGCTTATAACAATATTTGGCACGTAATATGGGTTCAATGACAAACACTCTATGAAAATTAATACAAGGGATGATATTAATACTGGTGTTTGTATTAGTATAAGCACATAACAGATACTCTTCAAAATACACATTCAGGGATGTCTGGGTGGCTCAGTCGTTGAAGTGTCTGCCTTTGGCTCAGGTCATGCATCGGGCTCCTCGCTCAGGAAGGAGCCTGCTTCTCCCTCTGCCTGCCACTCCCCCTGCTCGATCTCTCACTCTCTCTCTTTCTGACCAAAAAAAAAACAAAACCAAAACTCATATTAAAAAAAAATCCAAAATACACATTCACACCACACTGTATATGTCTGATAAGATAGTGTGACACAGACCTCAGATATTTATGTGGAACAGCAGATGTTTAAGTCAAAGGGGTGAATGCTTAAATGTGGACTTTGGAGAATCAGTAAGATCTAGCAGCTGAGAAGAAGGGTTCTGGAATTAGCTAAATTGAGGTCAAAATTCCAGTTCTGCCACTTTTTGGTTGAGTGACCATCGGCTGGTTTCTTAATCTTCTTTTTTTTTGGTTGGTTTTGTTTAAATGGTGGTTGGAATATTTTTTTTTAGTTTGTTTGTTTATTTAAGTAATCTCCATACCCAATGTGGGGCTTGAACTCACAACCCTGAGATGAAAAGTCTCGTGTTCTTCTGACCGACCCTGCTGGGAGCCCCTAGTTTCTTATCTCCTCTGTGTCTCATAGAGCTGTCATGTGAATGGGAGAAGATATTGTAAGTAAGACATGTATTAAAGTGCTTGGCACACGGTAAGGTCCATAAATGCTCACGGTCTGGAATGGGGGAGGTGGGAGGGGGCAGAAAGCCTCCCCCAGAGCCCTGACCCTTCCCGGATGGTGGGCACTGCTTCAGCTGTGTTCCTGATCCAGCCAACAAACATTCACGCAGTACCTACTGTGTGCCAGACGTTCCTCTCTTCGATCCGTGCATGCCCATGGCTCACTTCCTCATGGTAAATTCCATGGAACATAAGTTCCGTTACATGTGCCCTAGGGTGTCAGACTGAAAATGACAGCATGAGGGTCCCCTGGCAAGTTGAGTTTGGGAAGCTGAATTCGAGAGCACTCAACACGTTCCATGGCTGTAGGGCTTTGAGATTGGCCTATGTGCGTGTGCCTTGAGGGCTGAGGGCTGTGGGTATTGGGTCTCCTGTGACCGCAGACTCCTTCTTGTGGAAGCATCTGGGGCTTTCTTCACGTGTCCTGAGCATGCATCTTCCTCTCCACCCATTGCCACTGCCTGCGGGAGGTGTGTCCCCACCCTGCTGGGCACCATAGCCCTGTTCCTGGTTTCCAGCCCACTCCAAGGGGACTTAGCACCAACTTTCCAAAATTCATGTCCTTTGAGCCATATACTGCCCCCCGCCACATGCATGGTGTGGGGACCTCCTCTCTCTTCCTTTGCCTTGCCGGTTCTGTTCACCTTCCATTACTCTACCCCCCGCTTCCCGACGGGAAGACTCCTGTTGTCCTGGTCTGGTATGGGAACTGCCCCTTTTTTTGTTATTTCTTCTTTAAAAAATTTTATTATTATTACTTTTTATTCACATATAATGTGTTATTTGTTTCAGGGGTAGAGGTCTGTGAATCATCAGTCTTACACACTTCACAGCACTCACTGTAGCCCATACCCTCCCCAATGTCCATCTCCCAGCCACCCGCTCCCTCCCACCTCCCCTTCCCCTCCAGCAACCCTCAGTTTGTTTCCTGAGATTAAGAGTTTCTTATGGTCTGTCTCCCTCTCTGGTTTTGTCTTGTTTCATTTTCCCTCCCTTTCCCTATGATCTTCTGTCTTGTTTCTCAAATTCCTCATATCAGTGAGATCATATGATAATTGTCTTTCTCTGATTGACTTATTTCGCTAAGCCTAATACCCTCTAGTTCCATCCACATCGCTGCAATTGGCAAGGTTTCGGTTTTTTGATGGCTGCATAGTATTCCATTGTATATATCTACCACATCTTCTTTATCCATTCACCTGTTGATGGACATCTAGGTTCTTTCCATAGTTTGGCTATTGTGGACATTGCTGCTATAAACATTGGGGTGCAGGTGCCCCTTTGGTCACTATATTTGTATCTTTAGGGTAAATACCCAGTAGTGCAATTGCTGGGTCATAGGGTAGCTCTATTTTCAACTTTTTGGGGAACCTCCATGCTTTTCTCCAGAGTGGTTGCACCAGCTTGCATTCCCACCAGCAGCGTAGGAGGGAGGGCCCCCTTTTTGGACCCTCTCTCATATCTAACGGTACTGCCTGGCACCCCCATGCTTCCCACTGTCTCCTTCCTAGCATCTTCCGGAGCGCCTCCGTGTGGGGACTGCTGTGTAGCCCCGTGGCTAAGCTCATAGGCTCTGTGGCCAGAGGGTGGCGATTTGTGACTACGGGCACGTGTCTGGGCCCCAGTGTCCTGCCCTGTGAGGTAGGAATCATGACCACAGCAGCTCACAGGACACCACTCGGAGGGAGAAGCAGCTTTAGCAATCCATTCCCCGCGCCCCGTCCTGGCGGTGAGGTGACAGAGTGTGATGGAAGGAGCTCGGACCTGGAGCCTGGCTTTGAATCTTAGCTGTGGGAAAATGGGTAAATGACTATATACCCGAAAACCTAAACTTCCCTCTCGGCCATATGGGGTGATTCTATTTCCCTTTCATCCGGTTGAACAGAAGATGACCAGAGGCTCTGCGTGTACGGGAACTGACACAGGGCAGGGGTTTAGTAAATACAGGTTTTACAATTCCGTGGGGCTTGCATTTGACCAATCCCACGGACCTGGGACATGTGACTCCGGGGCTCCCTGAAAGCCAGTGTGGGAAGGCGCCTCGGAGGACAGATAATTCTACAGCCTCATTTACAGATGAGGAAATCCTACTTTTGCTTCCCTTTTACCCTGAGCATGGCGTGAGGGTCACCTGCCTTGAGATGAAAAAGGCAATCGTAGTCATTATTATTACCCTATTTAATACCAACCCTGAAAATTAGGGGTGCAAGGGGGCCTGAAGACACCCCCAGGTGTCCTTGGCCCCCAGGAGGAAATAGTTCTTTTAGCCCTTTTTCTCATGCTCCCAGGCCCAGTGGCTTGTCCCCCCCACCCCGGGGACAGCATTCTCCTGACATCCTGAAAGGCACAACCCAGCAGCTCCCCGGTGCTTGCAAAGGCATGGATGCCTGGCATGGGTGTCGCATTTCACAGCCTGTGAAGCCCTTTAATCCTGCACCACACGTGGCTACCCCCTCACTCCTCTAGAACTTTACAGCACGTACATCACAAAGCGTCTGCTGGGATCAGGGACGATGACCCCAGCCCAGCCTTACAGATGAGGACACGTAGGCCCAGGGAGTCACACTTGGGCCCGAGACCCTGCCTCTGGGGGTGGTCTTGGGGGCGAGGTTCCCTGAGGGGAAGAGGTCCCCTTCGGCTCTGCCCCGGGTGCCCTAGGCTCCGCTTCCTGCGAAGATGGAGCCTTCCTGAATGAGGCTTGGGAACACTGCCACTGTTCAATGAGCTAATGGTGAAATCAGAAACTCAAGGGCTGGTAGCAGAGGCAAAAAGAAAAAAAAAAAAAGACAAGCTTTGATTCATGGGCCAGAGGATCAGTGAACGGGGAAGACAGCCCGCGGTAAGAGAGGAAAAGCCTGAGCTTCTAGCAGAGTCCGTCCCAGGGAGAGGAAGGTCAGGCTAGCGGAGGCCTCGGTCAGCTTCGGAGCCTGAGGGGGGCGGTGAGGGGGCACTGCGGTCCGGTCCGAGCAGCCCTGGTGAGCCCCATCTGTGAACAGGGGTGGGAGGGGGAGAGCATACTGGTTGTCACGGGCTCCCCCAGGCAGGAGGTGTAAAGTCAGGGGGTAGGAGCGAGGCACAAAAGAGGGGCTCATAAAAAACAAAACAAAACAAAACAAAAAAAAACCCACCCAGAAACTTCTTTCATTAGGACAGAGTGGAGAGAGCGTCCTGTCTCTTTAGAAGACGGGGATCAAGTCTCTTAGTTGCCTCCACTGGTCTTGAATGAACGGACAAGGGAATTTTTACGGTGTCAGATCTGGTTCCTGGTGACGGGTAAGTAGCTCAGGTCACGAAAATGTTTAGAAAAGGGAGTAATTCGCACGTCTAGGGGGTTACCACCCACGGGGGCCTTTCCCATCCAGGCTCTTCCCTCTGCTCTTCTTACAGCCTCCTTGAGCTGGGTGTTATCATTACAGGACCGGTGAGGACGCAGGGATCAGAGAGGGACAGTGATTTGTCCCAGGTCCCACAGCTGGTAAATGGCAGGAGTGGGCCTCCCACCCCCAGCTCCTTCTCTTACTTCATTTTAATTTGGGAGGCGATGGAGATGCCTGGAGGGGGTGGGGGAGCGGGTAACATGACGGTCTAAGGAAGAGAGTGTTATCGTACCTTGACTAGGTACAGAAGTTTCCCTAGCCCCTTTACGCTGGTGAACTTCCCTGCAAACGTACTCTTTGGCATGAAGGCAGCTAAACTGCAGCAAGAAATCCTCCAACTCCCCCAAATTTTGGCTTATGCACCAGTTTCCCAAATTAATGGAGACGTCTTCCGTGTGCCGGGAGAGTGGCAACGAAACTTCCCGGCCAGAGATGGGGCAACGAAGGTAATTAATGAAGCCAATTTGCATGAAGGGCCTCAGCTTTCAAGGTCAACAGGGAAAGGTGCTCATGCATCTTACTTTCTCGAACAACCGCTCCCACGGTGCTCTGTTGAGCCTAGTCCTCTGGCTGGCCTCCCTCAGGACATCAGGCCCGTTCTGTAACTTTCTGATCACTTGTGGTTATACAAAAGAATCATTTCATTTTGATCGTTAAGACTCAACCCTGTTCATTTTAAAATGTCGATCTCACATGAACGCTGGGCTCCGCACCAGGGTCGCATGCGTGTGCGTGTGCGCCTGTGCACGTGTCCACAGGTGTGTTTGCACGTGCATATACCTGTGCACCCGTGCTCATGCCTGGGCATGTTAGCATATGTGCATGTGCTGCTGTGTGTTCTGGAATCTGGAGTCTGGTCCCAGAGAAAGCTGCCTCCTCGTGTGCCCGCGCCCTGCAGGTGGGCTGTGCTGGTCTGGGTGGTTCAGACCGGCTGCCTCTTGCAGAGAGCCCCATGTCAGAGAGTTCACTATGCTTCTGCCCCAGGACTTTTCCTGTATTTCTGTTTCCTGTATTTCTGTTTCCAGAGGCTGTTGGCGTCCCCTGTGAGGCGGGGGCCTGAGGGCAGGCTCTCTCAGGAAGAGGTGCCTATTGGAGGCAGCCCTGGCTCAGCCTCTACCTTCTTCCCTTAGTGCTCCCGGCCAGTAGGGGTCCGCTTACGGCTCTGTCTCCTAGTGTCCCTGATCTTGGAGGCTGGCTCACAGCTGCAACTCCCAGCGTCCCTCCCTGATCTTGGCAGGGGGCTGTGATGTTGACTTAAGCCCTGAATTTCTACTTTCATGTCTGCTCATGCCCTGGGAAACCCACAGGTCCTTCCCACACGTAGCAGTGGGCATCCTCCTGTCTGCCCCACAGTCTCTCTGTCGCTTTCTCCACACTCCCTCCAAATCTCCCTGACTCCTGGGGAGAGCAGGGCAGGTGGTCCAGGGTGTTCCAGGTCTTGTAGAAGGGGGTCCGATGCGCCTTCTTCATCCCACCCCAGACTGACCTCTTGCACGTCTCACTGATAAATGCTGTCCTGGCAGGAGTCTCCTGCCCCTGGAGCTACAGGACGTCCTAGGAATCAGACCTTCTTGGAGACAGTCTGGAGAATTTAGACACTTTGTTCTCTACAGTGAACCCATAGAGCCTCTTCTGGGGGACAGTGGAATGGGTAAGGGCCAGATCTCATGGCGTCCTTTTACCTGAGGTCCTAGCCTGTGCCAGGCATGGCCAGGGGCTTCCTAAGCACCCGCCTGGTGATGCTTCTCACGACCCTCAGAGCGTGTTCTGTTATTCCCATTTTGTGGATGAGGAAACCAAGGCTCAGACTGCACATGGCTGATCTTAAACGTGAATCCAGGTCTGCCTATCTTCTGAGCCCAACGCCATGGGTGTCGGTTGTCTGCAGCACCCCCCCTCCAAGAATCGATTCCTAATTCTGTGGTCACAGCACCCTGATTTCTTGGGGGGTACAGTCTCAGGGCACCCTCAATTCAGGTGGCTTGCCCGCTGCCCGTTCTTAGATGGCTGCCCCAAATTTGACTTCTTGGACCGTTGGTCTAGAATAGAGAGATACGTGAAAACATCTCCCCTCCCAGCAGGAAAGCCACGAATGATAAAGAGCCGTTGGAGCATGGGCACCCCCACCGGGGTGTGGCAAGCGGCTGAGCCATGCAGGCTCCCCAGGATCAGGAACTGGAACTCCTGCCCCCCCCACCCCAGCAGACCCTGGTTCTCTGGCTCACCCATCACTTCAGCCAACTAGCCGATGTCCTCCCACCAACCCCCTCGGCCCCCCACGTTATTTGCTCACAGCTGGTTTCCGTTGTCATCCAACAAGCCTGCCCGGCCCCCTAAGTGTGCTGCTGACGGTCCAGCTCTTGGCCTGATGGGAACCCCTCTATGCTCCGGGTCTCCGTGAGTTATGACCTGAGAGGCACTCAGGACAGGACCTGACATTCAATGAAGAAGATCACTGCTCTCTCCTTGGGCTCTGGTTCACATCAAGGGCCGGGCAGGGCGTGGGGTCATGCTGGACCCTCCCGGGCCTCAGAGCTGTGGGAGGTGGGTGAGTTTGGGAGAAATCGACCCTGCTGCTGTCTGCGGGGCATTCCGGGGTCCCCAGCCTGGGGCTGATCATCTTGTCCCGCAGTTCTGTGGGCTCTCACCAGCAAGAGGAAGGGCCCTCGCCATCCTCCCCATCACTACTCATCCTCAGTGTTGGAAAGAGTGACCATCACTACTGTCTGAGCACCTACCGTGGGCTGGGCCCTTTATGAGATTAAGAATGGCCCTAATCATGAAAGCAACAGCAACATAGGTTGCTATGGCTACCCTTTCCATAACTCTGCTGCAGAGGTGTATACCCATTGTATGGATGAGTAGATTGAGGCAGGGGAATGTTGCTGGGGATGCATGGAAAGTCCTTGGGTTCCACTAGGTGTCCTTCCTCAGCAGTGGCAGTGGCTGCTTTCTCCTGATTTACTGCAAGGCAGGCACAGAAGTATTTGATTCTTCCCAAGACCACAGTTTGGCCCACAGGAGAAGCACACACCCTTCTATGAATGTGGTTTTGCTCCTGCTCCTTGGGAAAAAATCATCCTGGCTCTGGGATGCGAAAGGGAATTTCACCTCCTCCCTGGGTCATGTCCAGATCCTGGGGACAAAGGGCGCTCTCCTTACCCGTGCTCCCTATGCATTGAGGACTCTCAGACTCCTACCTCCGGTCAGACCCCCGTCCTGAACTCCAGATTCATACCTCCAGCGCCCTTCCCACCTCCAGCCAAATGTGGGTGGACACCACAAACTCCATGCCCCTGGGTCCCTGGTCTCCTCCGGCCCTAGTCCCTGCTTCCTCTGTAGCTCATTCCACTTTGATTACCGGTGCCTCCATCCCTCTTGTACCCAGGCCCAAAGCCCCGGAATCCTCGTTGCCTCATCTCCCCGTTTTATCCCACATTAGGAAATCCTATATCCCCAATCGATTTCTTCTCTCTGCTTTGTCCTGGTTTGAGCCACCATCCCCTGGCGCTTGGATCAGCCCATTGCCTTCCTAACTGGTCTTTCTGCTACGATCCCAGCTTTACCTCCATCCATTCCCACCGCAATGACTGAAATGATCCTTTTAAGACGTGAGTTAGACTGTGTCTCTCCTGGGTGGTGACTCCCCATTTCACTCTGAGTGAAGTCAAAGGTTCAAGGTAGCCTCCAGGAGCCTTCCCGACCTGGGCGCATATCTACGGCTCCCCTCTGCCCACTCAGTTCGGGCTCTACCCTGGTTCCCTTGCCCTCCCCCTGCACACCATGCACCCTCCTGCCTCAGGGCCTTTGCACTGGCCACTCCCTCTTTCCCCAGATAAGCGCAGAGGTCACTCCCTCACTTTCTTGGAGTCTCTGCTCAACTGGCTGCATCATCCACACCCCAGCCCCAAACTCCCAAGCCCCTCACCCTGCCCCCCCCTCTTTTTTTGTTTCATCGTATGTGTTGCCTCCTGGCAACTTACACACACTTAAGGAGCATTAGGATGGCTATTTATTGTCTGACTCCTGGGGCCAGAAGTGAAGCTCTTTGCCTGTTTTGCTCACCCACACGCCACAGGCTTCTGGTACATGGCTCAGAACATGGGGGACACTCTATGGATGATTTCCTTATCACTTTCCTCTGATCCTCGACTTGCTCCCTGAAATTGGGGACCAGGAGAGCATTGGTTTATTCCACTGTACTAGGTGAGAATCCTCAGGAAGCCAAGGGATCCTGTGAGTAGGTTGCGGACCTGGTCCCTGCCCCCACTTCTAGGCGCATTCTAATCTTGTTCTCACCTTTAGGCTCTATCAGTGTTAAAGCCCTGACAAGGCTCTGTGCTGTCATACCTCAGGCCCTTTTCATGCGCTGCTGTGCCTCTCACCTGGTGGACTCCTAGGTGTTAGTCAAAGTCCTGGTTAGGTGTCGCCTCTTCCCTGAGGTCCTCCATGATACTTCCACCCTCCAAAGTCTGGAGAGACCCCTTCCTTCCTTCCTTCCTTCCTTCCTTCCTTCCTTCCTTCCGCTCTTCCTTTTTTTCTTCCTTCTTCCTTCCCTCCCCCCCCCCCCCCCTCCCCTCCTTCCTCCCTTCCTCCCTTTGCTCCTCTGAGTGACTTCTGTACCTCGTGTGCATTTCTCAGTGTGTGCGTCCCCTGCCTCACCGGGGCTCATCTTCAAGTCTGTGGCACCATCGGACTGTGAGCTCCTTGAAGGCAGAGGCTGGGCTCTGTGTCCCGAGCTGGCCCAGAGCCTGGAACACAGCAACTGCCTGCCCAGTGTGTGTCTGTTGCGGACGACAGAACAAATCTGACATGAGCCGGGAGAGAACAAAGACTGTTCGAAGACCCTTTCAAGGTCACCCACCGGCTGGCAGGGAATGAACAATGTCTTATTATTTGATCATTTATTTATACTCTCTTTTCAACTAGGATTTGAGGCAGCCTGAGATGAAAGGCACAGATATGACAAAAACAAAGCCCTGTGTCTCAAACACCTCCCTCTCTTCCTCAACTGCCTCTTCCTCACTGGCCTATAAACACCCCCGCCTCTGTTCCCTTAACAAACACACCCAGTGCTCTGCAGCTCTCCGTCCCAATGCAGCCGGCGCCTCCAGCCGGGCCTCCGATGCCGGTCCTCCGATGCCGGTCCTCCTCATTCCACCTGCTCGCCTGTCAAGTGGGCAGCTCCTAGGGAGCGCAGTGGCCACCTCTGTTGCTAGCCACAGTGGACACTTGCAGACCTAGACCTCGTGAGCTCTGGACATCTCCCCCCTCCTCCAACCCCTTACTTCCCTCGGCTCGTATGCCGCATCCTCTTGAAGCTTCCTTCTGCCGCTCGGTTTCTCCTTTCCAGCCCCGCTGGCCGCTGGCTTTCCTCTGCCCATCCCGGAACCATCCGAGCCCCCCAGGAATCCCTCTCGGGCCCCTCTCTGCTCACACTATGCACTTCATCTGAGCAGCCCTCTGTTCTCAGTTAGGAATTCTTTAGGGTCATTCTAGAAACAGTTGCCCCCCTGAACCTCAGTGGCCGTCTCACTTACATAAAGTCCGTGTGGCAGCAAGGGGAGGGAGGGGCGCTCTGCTTCCTCTGGTCATCTAGGAACACAGGCCCCTTTCGCTCGCCTGCCCCTGCCCCTGGCTCTGTGCTGCGCGAGGAACATGCCTCCGGATGAGGGTGGGTGGTGGAGGGGGCGTCGTGGACAAGAGTTCGAGGTCCCCAACTCAGCCTGTCCACTTGGTGTTCCCACCACTGGTGATGGTTACCCTCTCTCTCTGAGCATCGTTTTTCTCTGGCCAGAGAGGAATATACCACTTTTTGGTTGTTCTGAGGTTCCGTGAAAATACGGATTCCTCGGGTGTTGATAAGGGAGTCCTCTGCGGGCAAGGACAAGCTTCCTGCTCTCACTTTCACACATTTCTGGGGCCCAGGAGAGACCTGCCTACTGGCTGATCCCAGGAATTTAGCAGGTGGTTGGAAGAAGGAATCAAGAACCAGCCATGGGTGGCTTGCTGCTGGGGACTGTGTAGGGACATCCCGGCCAGCGGGCAGCTCTCTGCCCAGCTCCTCCTCTACACATTCATGGCCCAGGGGATGGACTCAGCCTCCGCATCCATGCTCAGAGCCCGTGCTGGATGTGCAGCATGGCTGACTGTCAAATCCATCATGCTCAGTCAATGGCATGACAGTGAGCATATGTCGCTGGCTCTTGAAGCCGAACAGGCTGGACCCGCTGTCCTCTGTAAGGAAAGGAGAGCTGACATTGATTGAGCACCTACTGGGTACCAGACATTCTCCTAAGCGTTTTACACCCACACTCATTGAGTTCTCACAACAGCCCTCGAATGAAGGGCGGCTCAGGGCCCCCATTCACAGACTCAGACACCAGGACTTGGGAAGCTTGGCATTTGAAAATATCAGTAAAAGCACAGTGACGAGGACACTGCCACGTGCAGCGGCTGATGTCTGAGTTCTCACCTGACCCACATCTTTGACTCTCTTAGGACCGTAAGACAGAAAGGCAAGAGGCACAGACTGGGGGTGGGAACCTCTGGGCTTGAAACCTGGAGTCCAGTGCTCAACAGATAAGCTACATTGTACAAGCCACTTCTATATCGTAAAGCCTCAGTTTTCTCATTTGTCAAATGGGCACGATTATGTTGATCTCCCAGGGGCAAGTGGGAGAGTTTAACAAACCTTCAAAGTCTGTTACAGAAGTAGTTGTCTCCTGTTCAGATATTTCTTAGGGGCTTCTGTTTACTCTGGCTTCTTCCTCTGCACCCTCTTCTCTGCATAGCAGCTAGAGGAATTACTATTTTGGAAGCAGAATCAGTTCGTGTCACATCCTTGCTTAAGACCTTTAAATAGATTCACATGTGTTCCAAGGACTCTGTATGATGGGCCTCTCCCCCTCTTCCCTAGGCCTATCTTTTCCCCTACCTCTGCCTTTAGCCCTCTCTCTCCCTGGCCCCCTAGCCATCTTTCAGTTCCTTCATCGCATTAGGCTCTCTCCTGCCCCAGGACCTTTGCACATGCTCACCTCTCTTCCTGGACCATGCTTTTCTCACGTTCTTCATGCTCTTCACCTGGCAACACCACTCCTCCTTCAGATTGCTATAGAAACTTTGTACTCTCAGGGACATTCCTTTCTGCTGCCTCTATCTCAATGAGGTTCCTTGGCCTCCCTTTCCTGTATGACTCTGCATGCTTCCTTTGTTCCCACACAACCTGTCCTTGCAGTTTTACTTGTGCATGTGGTTTGGTTGGGCTTTGATGTCCGTCTCCCTCTCCGAATGTGAACCTCAAGAGGATAGGCCCCTTATCTAAGGGCACTTGGCATTGAATGAATGGAGATGCTGCCCGCTGTTTCCCCAGGATGCCCGCAACGGCTGCCTCGGTCCTGTGCTGGAAAGGGTGAGTGCGAGGAAGCATCTGCCCCAGACGCAGGGGCTAACAAGCCGTTCCAGAGCTCTCGTCCCATCTCGGATCTCCTTGAACCCTCACAATAGTTCAGCTTCGATTTCTTCATTTGTAAGATGGGAGTAACTGGTGGGAAAGTTTGATGGAATATGGTATGGAGGTGTCCAGTGCAGTGAAGATATTTTTAAAATGCTGTTATGGAGGCACCCGGAGGGCTCAGTCAGTGAAGCCTCGGACTCCGGATTTCAGCTCAGGTCATGATCTTGGGGGTGTGAGATTGAGCCCCACCTCAGGCTCTGTGCTCAGTAAGAAGTCCGCTTAAGAGTCTCCCTTCCTCTCCCTTTGCCACTCTCCCTCCTTGAGCACTCATGCGCCCCCCCTCAAATAAATACACAAATCTTAAAAAAATTTTTAAAAAATTTTAAAAATTAAAATTTTTGTTTTATTTTAATTTTGTTTTTATTTAAAATTTTATTCCACCCCATCTTTACAAATGTCCCTCTGTGAAGGGTATTTCTCCTATTTTTCAGGGGAGAACCTGAGGACTAGAGAAGCTCAGCAGTTAGCCCAAGAACACAGCAGCAGAGCCGGGCCCAAGATGGGGTTCTCTGCACTTCCCGTGAGACTGGGCTGCTCCATCCACCTGCCAGCCATCGGGAGCAGTCCCAGGACCCTCCCTGCGGAGAAGGCCCTCTGTGCTCATAGGCCCTGAGGAGAAGCAGGAAGATCCTCCCAGAAGAGCAGCCAGCGAAGCCGCCTCTCCTGCCACTGTCCCAAGTCCCCTCCTCACAGCTTCCCTCTGCAGAGCCAGCCCCGGGTGACCAGGTCTCCTCTCCCCGGGACCACTGGGACACCGCTTGGCAACTGACCTATATTCCTCCCCAGCGCTATTTGCCGCCTGAGTCCCCTCCCACCCAGGGCACAACCCCACCCTGCACCGACACCTCCATCCATCCAAGGACGTTGTAAAAATAAAATGATCACCACCTGGCCCTCTGGGAGCCGTGGCTATACAGCACGTCCTGCTCCGAGGGGGAGGCATTCACAGCCTGGTTCTCTGTGGAGGAGGAGCAGATGTGGGGGGGGGGTACTTGGGAGGAGAGACGGGAGGCAGGTAGCACTGCTTGCAGGGCGCAGGGGCAGGACAGATGAGGCATGAGGCATGGAGGAGGACGGGGATGATGGGCACAGGGAAGAGGAGTCACCAAAACATGCAGGGACCTGGGGTAAAAAGCACCAATGGAGCCTCAGAAAGGATGCTGAGTGGATAGAAGCAGAGCCAAGAAGGGTCCTGGGAGAAAGCCCGTGGAAGGGGAAGAGCTGGATGAAGGGGGCCCAGGATAGGCCAGAGGGGAGCACCCAGGGCAGGGGTCTGGGCTTTTGTGGGAGAGAGAGACTGAGCGCGTGAGAGAGTCCAGGACCAGCCTAGAGGCTGCAGAGTCAGAGGCAAGGGCTGGCCGGCAAGACAGAAAGTGGGTTCAGCTGGTGTGGGCACCTGGGGCCTGGGGCACCGAGCAGACCAGCCTCTCTGCAGGCTGCAAGGACCGTAGCTCGACAGCTGGCAGGTGCGACCTGCAGAGCTGGCCCCCTGCAGGGTCTTTCTGGGCTCCACCTGCCCGCCCCGCCCTGCCCCGCCCCAGACGATGGTTCAGGGAGGTGGCAGCTCTGTCCGGGTCGCATGAGCAGCCAGGAGGCACTTTCACTCCCTCCGAGGTCTTAACAAAAGGCTCCACAGTCACACTTTGGATTCACCTCTAAACCGTTTCCCTGATGGTGGCCTGACTTTCATCTTGGCCTGGACCTCATTTCCTCCTGGGGTTAGATTTCGAGAAAAGTCTTCAAGCCCAGCACATCCTGTCTCCATTATGTTTAATGTTCTGTTTTCGGCGTCTCCTACGGGACAGAGCAGGACTTGCACCCAGGACTCTCAGTTCTCAAAGCCCGCACTCTCTCTGAGAGATGCGGTTGCCTCTAGTTATGGCGGAGCGCGTGGAGATTCCGGGAAGTCCTGAAAGGGGGGATGGGGAGCTGAAGCAGGTGGGAGAAGGGAGGACTCCAGGCACAGCTACCGCGTGGACAAGACCTTGGCAAGGGAAGGAGAGGGAAATGCACATGGCCAGGGGAGGGGGCACAGCAAGGCATCCAAGAGGGCAGCACCTTTCCATCCCTCTTGGCTGTGCCTTGTCTGTCATACATCGGTTCCCACCTCCCTGTCACTTAACACCCCCTATCTGCAGCCCCAGCCCTTCCATGTCTGCCGCATTACATTCCACTCCTCCCTCTGCTGGCTCACAGAGGTCCCGCCCTCCCCAAGAACGCCTCTCCTCATCTTGCCCCCACCCCCAGTGACTTCCTTACCTACCAGGGCCCAAGAGGAGTGTAACCTCCTCCAGGAAGCCTTCCGTCATAGTTAGGACACGTGACCTATTATAAAAACACTCCAGGCCAGCAGCAGCTTGACAAACAGGAGTGTCTTTCTCACTTGGAGCGCAGTTAAGTGAATGTTGGCCAGGGTGGGAGGGGGGTGGGCTCTGCTCCATGGTTATGTGGGGGCTTGGGTTCCTCCTGCAGGCCCTCCACTGTCCTCCAGGGCAGAGATGGGCAAACTGTGATCTGTTTTTGTAAATAAAGTTTTATAGGGACAAGCCCATGCCCGTTCAGTTACATAGCTGCTGAGGAGGCCCTACTGTTACCACCATGGTCCCAGGGGACAGGCCATAGGCCCTGGAGGCCTAGGAAGAAAGAGTGGGGAGGTTTCAGCGGGCTGGGCTACAAACTGTCGGGCCTCGCCGGCTCCCACGTTCCACTGGTGACAGCTGGTCACGTGACTCCCACCAAGCCACAGGGAGCTGGGGAAATGGCAAACACACGGCCCTGTCCCTCCACACCTTTCGCCCTTGGCTTTGTGCCACTTCTCCCCCTGCTCCCTGCACGCATACCCCCTCAGGATGGGAAGTCCTGTGTCCGTGGAGGCCAAGACTGTGTCTGTCTTGTCTATCACTGTCTGCCTGCCCCAGGCTCAGCACGGAATATATGTTCTAGAAATAGTTATTGAAGAAAGGAATGGATTGGTCTGTCATGTGCGCTCGTGGGGCACTTTGTAAATATCCCCGATCTGGCACTGACACCTCTGGGTTACACTCACTCAGTGCCTGTTCCCTCTCACCTGTCCCCCTCTCTGGTTTCTTTCCAGGCATCTCCCGTGTGGTTACACCGTGCCAGGCCCTGGGCAAGTCTCTGTGAACAGAATAGACCCAGCCGTGTACTCAGGGAGCTTCCAGTCCAGCGGGAGAGACCGGCCAGGAGCAGAGAATCACACCATCGTGGCAATAAATGGAAAGTGACAATAGTGATCGCATGCTCTGAAAGGAAGGGGCCGAGCCGGTGCTCTGAGCACATCCGAGCAGAGATGATCTAATCTGTGAGACAGGGAGGGCTTCCCCGAGGAGGTGACTTTGGGGCTACAACTCGAACCACACACAGACATGAACCAAGTAGAGGGAGGGTAGGGAGCGGTGTGTGCCAGACAGGGGCACATGAGGGCCCCGAGATCAGAGAGAGCATGACCTCCCTCCCGACGACAGCGACATCATCTCACGTCACTGCAGCTCAGACTCGCTGAGGGCTTACTATGTGACAGGCCCTGGATTAAGTTCTTTACATGTCTTATGTCTGTTAATCTGCAGGATGCTATGAGAGAGGTACTCACTAGGGCACAAGCTGTTAAGGTCCAGCCCCTGCTCCTTGAGTCTGCCGCAGAGGTCCCCTGAGGACGGTTCTCCTGCTTCTGCTCGCTTTGCCGCCTGCAGGGGGTGGGCTGGAAGCACCAGGGGGTCATCTCCCACGAGCCTGCTCAGCAATGACGCCCGAGAACTGGCACAGAACCCCCCTATGGGGGTTGGGGGGGGGTAAATGTCCCCTGGGTGGGGAATTCAGTGGCAGTCCTCCCATGGCCTCTCTGAGCCCCTCCCCCTGACATGGAGGCTCTGTTGCCCACAGGAGTGGCCCCATCAGGGCACACGTCACTGGCTCCCTCCCTCCCTGAGCTCCTGGCATCACTCCAAAACAACTACTCGCTCCTGAACACTTGTCTCGGGCTCTGTTTTGGGAGTAACCCAAACTAAGACGCTATGAAGTGTCCCATTTCATAGATGAGGAAGCCAAGGCACAGAGGAGCTGAACAAACACAGAACTGAAGGACGGTCTTTGAAACTAAAGCACCGAGTGTGTGTGCGCGCGCGCGTGTGTGAGCGTGTGTGCATGTGTGTACACACGTGTGTGAGAGTGCATGCACATGCACCCACATGTATGGTTTCATACGTGTGCCCATGCCTGTGTGCAACAGTGCATGCACGTGCATGTGCTGGAACAGAGGAGGCCAGTGAGGCGCGTGTGCAGGCCAGGACAAGGATCTGGGTCACTAACTTAGAGCACAGGAGGCTGTTCAGTGCTCTCTGCAGACGGGTGACGTGTTCTGATTGATGGTGGGATGGAATCATGGTGGTGACTGAGGCAAACTCGGGTTAGAGGAGCTAGAGTACATGCAAAGAGGTGGTTGGCAGTCACTGGGGGCGCCCTGAAGACCCACCAGGATAGGGACAATTGAGCTCACGCACTGGTCTCTGGAGATCCATGGGGCCCCATGAGAGCCAGGGAGTATCTGGGTGTCTGAGGGGCTTCATTCCCTGCACCCTGCCCAGAATTCATCTCTCCAGGGGGAACACACACTTGGTGTTCCAGCTGCTCCCCTCCCTACATCCCTTTCCTGCCCTCTTAGGTCCCAGAATCCCCCTACCTCCCCCCACCACCGACCCCAGGACCTCCATCAGGGAGGGTCTGTGTTGGGTGCCCGGCACTCCCTGCAGCCCAGCTGGGGCTGGCAGCTGCCGCGGGAAGGCCAGCCAGTCCTCCTGACCGGGCAGGCCCCAGAGGCCAGCACGTGGCCGGTCGGGTGCCCGCTGTTTCTGCCCCAGCACCCCGTGCGGCCCACCACCGCCTGAGCAGATGGTCTTGGAAGTGAGTGCGGACTGAATGGGGTCAGGAGGGTCTGCCAGCCCCTCTTCTCCTCCTCTGTCTCTGCTGGGCTCCTCTGCCCTTGCCACCGTCCTGGAAAGCCTGATGAGTCCCAGTGGCCGGTGGCACTGTGCAGTGTGGTGAGGGGGGATGGGGCATGCCCCAGGCGTCCTGTGGTGCTGGGTATGCGACATGTGGATCTGGGGGTGCTTTGGGGCAGTGGTTGCAGGACTGGAGGGTGGGAGGGTGGCAGGAGAGTGGTAGAGGGGTGCAGGGCACCCTGCAGATGCCTCAGGGAGCCCCTCACTGGGTGGCCTGTGGTGGTGGTCTCCATGGAGGTCCCCAAAGGACGAGGTCAAGGGAACGCATGTTTGCTGAGAGGCTAGTCCTCAGCTAAGTGCTACCCTGGACTATCACCTGGTTCTCACCACCACTTCACCACCCTGCCTCCGCCCTTCCTGGGGGGCTGTTCTCCAGCCCCTTTCCTGGGGGTTTTAGGCCCCAAAGTCCAGTACTTATTATGTGGTCTTCCCCATATCCTCCAGGTCAGCTGCTTCTCTGCAGCCCTGTGCTCGAATATTCCCATCTGCGGTGTCCTTCCCGCTCCATGGGGCTCTCCCTCCCTCTGTCTCTCATTCCCAAGGGTCAGTGGAAGCCTT
This sequence comes from Taxidea taxus jeffersonii, assembly GCA_003697995.1. Lineage (NCBI taxonomy): Eukaryota > Metazoa > Chordata > Mammalia > Carnivora > Mustelidae > Taxidea > Taxidea taxus. Next base: position 8,018 of record ML100458.1, on the reverse strand, counting down.
CCTCAGGCCTTTGCTCTGATCTTGGAGCTCACTGATGGGTCTGGTGGTGGATCAGTCCTGCGTGGGACCCCCGGGGCTGCCCATGCTATGAGGGGGAGAGCTGGAGCCCCACCTTAGCTCAAGACTCATATCTGGCATGTGGAAACCCCAGGAAAGTGAGGACAGAGGAGAAGGCTCTGCTGAGATCTGCTACAGGATTGGTGCTGTTATTCCTCTCTGCCTCAGGACCTTTGAACATGCTGTTACTGTTGACTGATAGACAATTTTCCTGCATCACTGCCCAACTCTTCCTTGTTCACATCTCAACATAGGGACTTTTGCTGGATAACCTCCTCCCCAACTGAAAATAGGCCTCCTCTGAAACCTAGTTCAGAAGGCTCTGGTCTCCTTCAAGAGGCTTTTGCAACTTGATTATATTGTGTTCATGAACTTGCTTATTGTCTCTCCCTCACGAGATTGCATGGAGAGGGGCCTCACCAATCCTGTTCAGCCCAGAAGATCTTGCACATAAAACAGGGCCTGGCACATAGTTGGTGCTCAAAAGGTCAAGGTCAACTGAGGTACACTGTCCCTGTGCTTATAGCTGTTCCGTAAGCCCTCTTACCTGCCTGCTGTGCGTGGACAAGCAGGGAAGTTAGAAGCACAGGGCTCTTTGGGATTATTAGCCCAAGCTTGTCTTTACAGAAGCCGCTGAAGGCTGGCCCTCCTGCTGAGGTGGACTTGAACCCAGGTCTCCTGGCCCCTAGTCACTTCTCTCTTATCTGCTCTGGGCCGTGCACTTTCTAGGGGGCCCTCCTGGGCGACTCAGGCCTGCCAGCACCAGAGCTCCTTTGGATGGGAGGTGGCGGGGGGCAGCGGACTCAGCCCCTTGGGATGACCCAGGATGGGACAGCAAGAGCAACCACGGTCACAGCCGGACACGGACAGCAGCTGTCCCAGTGCTCTGTTCTGGTGGCTGAGGATTCTGCCATGTTGGGAATCCTTACGGCCATCGGGGAAGGGGGGATACTGAGGCCCAGGGCAGTGAAGAGACTTGCTCAAGTCCTTTCAGTGAGAAAGCCACTGAGCAGAGATCAGAACCCAGGGCTGTTTGCCTCCAGCGCCGAGAACGCCGTGAGGGGCCCACGGCTCCACGCTTCGCTAATCTGAGCTGTTGCCACCTCCTGCCTGGGCAACGGGAAGGTGCTGAAGGAAGGCTGCTGCCAAGGACCCAACCTTCCTCAAGATCTTTCCTGAGATTCACAGATCCCCGAAGGCGGCTGTGGGCGTTTCCTGGAAAGCTGTATATTGGGGAATGGAGGTCACAGGCCTAGTGTGACTTCAGCTTTTAAGGAGGAACAGGGGCTTGGCCTCCTGGTTTGTTTTGAAGGTTGAAGGAGAGGAAAGAGCTTGAACCGAACTTGGGGAGATCCCGGCACAGAGCAGGACTCTCAGAGGCTACGTCCTCCTGCTGGGCCCCCCACATGGGCCCAGAGTCCCAGCCCCCTCTGGGAAAGGGAGCCACTGTTGGATCCACGAGGAGGCAAATGGTTGGGGACAGAAAAGCCTCACAGATGCCAAGAAGAGAGCCTGAGGTCATGGAAAGAGGCCTGAGTCGGAGGGACCCCAGGTTTGAGTCCTGACCCCTACCGGTCAGGTGAGTCACGTCACCTGCTGGAACTCGGTTTCCTTTTTGTGTGAAATTGAGTATAGAATGCCCACCTCACAGAGCTGCCGTAGAAAATGAAATTGAGATAGGACGTGTGGACTGCCCCGTACATTGCTTACGAAACTGGTTCTTGGTCTTTGCTTGAGAACTTCCTTTCACACCAGCAAGAATCCACAATGACCTGGATCTTCTTTGCTCCTAATTTTAATACCATCTTACGAAGGATACAGCACTTAAGAGTGTTCTGGGCTTGTTCTAAACCCATGAACTCACCCTAGTCCTATGGTCCCGTCGTCAGGGCTTACGGTTGGAATGGCTCTGTCAATTGAAGACTGATGATTTCGGTCCTTGGACTAGAGGGCTTGTACTTGACAGATGAATGCCAACAGCAGAGGGGGTGAGTCGTAGGCAAGGCAAGCGTCATGTCCCCCTCCAGAGTGACCCTCTGACTTTATCCAGCCCTTAAGAGCCAGAGCCAGGCCTCAAATGTATCTTCATTTTATTTACTCTTCTCAACCCTGAAATTAATTTTCATTTTTAAGCCAGAACAAAAAAGCAACAGCAGCAAGGTAGGGTACCTACCTACCCATTTGTTGCGTTGGGGGCCCCCTCCCTGCCCCTCAGCCCTGCCCTGAGCGAGTGCAAGAACGGAACGTCCCCTGGTCTCTGGTGGTGGAAAGTCTTGCCCAACTCCAATTTATAACCTTCAGAACAGGGGCCCCTGGACTGTGACCACAGTGGATGAAGCTTTTGGGATTTTAGGAAAACAGATAAGCTTTGAGCACAGCTGGGCTGCAGCTCCCCACTGGCCCCTCCCCCGCCCCCCTTCAGCGGTGGCAGCCTGCTCCTGATTTCTCTGGAAAGGCAGCTCCTAATTAGAATGGATCGAAGAGTCTTTGCTCCAGCTTTGTTCTCAGTCTTGATTGAATCGTTGCTTTAGGACTTAATCTGGTGTAGTCGCCAGTGGGCTGGGACCCTTGGCTCTCTGAGCTCCTCTCAGGCTCGGGCAGGCTGGCACCTGGAGCGTGGGAGGGGAGGGGAGGGATGGGGGGGTGACACTCACGGGGCACCTGGGGGCACCAAGACCTCTGCGTCACCCCTCCCCCTGCACCCTCTCCCTCCCTCCAGCTCCTCTTCTTTTCTATTTTTCTCCCCACCTGCTTTGTCTCCCTTTAATTTCCTTTCCTTAACAACCCAAGGCTGTCCAGGATGCCAGTCCCTGCTGGTGGGAGTGCAAAGTGGTATGATTGCGCCGGCGGACAATTTGTGAAATGCTATTAAAAGCCTTAATAAAGTGCATAGGCTTTGACCTGGAAAGTCCCCTCCTAGGAATTTGTCCTAGAAATAATAATTGGACAGGGGTCCACAAATAATGTCGCCCTCAGTGCTTTTCGTGAGTGACAACTTGGAAACCTGGAGCCCATCAGCAGGGGGTCATTAAAAATGACCATGTGATAAACCAACTAGAAAGGAACCCTTTGGAGCTATTGGAGAAATTTGAATCTTGACTGGGTATTAGCTGCTCCTAAGGAATGGTTGTTAGTTTTATCAGGTGTGATAATGGCCTCGCGATTGGCTTAGAGACACATGACAGGAGGCCTGATACTTGGTTTAAACTGTTATTAACAACAGTAAGGGGAAGGGGAAGGGGAGGAAGCAATGCCGACAAAATCGTGCAAGGTCTGACTCTGGCCGACGGGCTACTGAGTATCCATTCTGCTGTATCCATTATAATTTTGTGCACGTTTTAAAATGTTCACGATTTAAAAAGAAATAAAACGAGTGTGTAAAACCTCATTTTTGGATGCCCGCAAGATATTGCTACGTGAGAAGAGAAAAATCCCAAATAGCATTTACGGCGTTACCAGATTCTTTTTTGGTTTAAAAATACACACGGAATTTTATACACAAAAGAAAAAGGATGGAAATACACACACCAGAATGTTAATGGTGGCCATCTCCAGGTTGTGGCATAGGAATAATTTCCACTTTCCTCTTCATACTTTTTGGTCATTTCTGACTTTTGTTCTTGCAATAAGCATACATTTGCACTTCTAAAAAAGGCACAGTTAACTAAAGAAATTTTGGAAATCACCTACTATGCATTGAGCATTACTATATGTCATGTCTTCCAAAAGGAGGTTTGGTATATCATAATTCACACGCAGTCATTGGTGAGGTTGATGCTGTTACGCCCATTTGATGAATGGGGAAGCTGGGCATCAGAGAGGGCGAGCGCTTTGCCTATAGACACACAGCCACAGCTCTAGTTCCACTCTTCCGATGTGACACCAGTGCTTTTGCCACACTGCATCCCAGCTTCTTCCAGAGAACCTGCAAGGTGTATCAGGCATGGGCCCTGCCATCCAGGAACCAACCTGTCCAGTTCCCCTGGTCTCCTGCCCCCGTGCTCTGCCCCGAGAACCAGTTAAGTCATGGCTTCGTCAAGAACGCACTGTTCCCTCCACCTTATGTCATACTTGAACTCGAACACTGCCCCTTTGATATTTTCTTATGAGCCTTCCCAGGCTTCTTGCCTTTTTAGGATGGAAACAAGCGCTCTGCTGTTATCCTTTTCATATTTATCAGCTCGGTTTACTGGCAGAGTGGAAGAGTGAACGGGCATTGTATACATAAATATCATAAAATCCACAGAGGGCTGGCAAGCCTGAGTTCTTAATACGGGCTCCATCGCTAACAATTTGCAACCCAAAGAAATCACTCTCTCTCTGTTTTCTCTGTCTTTAAAGTAAATAAAGGATAACCCATTAGAAAAAAAAAAATCAATTGGTGCTCTAAAGAAAGGAGGGAGGATAGATAACTCTAAGTTGGGCTGAAAATATGTTTCCCAAGTTTTTGCTAATGTTGAAAATGGACAAAGGCTGGGCTCCACCTCACCCCACCAGCTCTCAGCCAGAATACTGTGATGTCTCTTACCTGATCTCCAAGCTCCATGATATTGTCTGTCCTCCCCAGCTGTCACCTGCTGGGTACCCCTCACTCCTTGCCTTACCCTGCATGCACAATTTCCAAGAGGGGCCCTAGCTTCATGCCTCAGGGCCTTTGCATATGCTGTTCTCAGTGTCTGGAGTGCTCTTCCCCAGCTAGCAACAGGTATTTTCCTGTAAGGTCCCTGGAAACCCTCCCTGCCCACCAGACCTGAGCTCCTTGAGAGCACAACCACAGCTTTCTCCAGCATAGAGCCGGCCCTGCACAGACACGGACAGGGGAATAGGGTAGGCAAAGGGCAAAATCGAAGGCTTCTCTCTAAATCTCCAGGATGGGCAAAACCTGTCCTACAGATCTGGGTCAGAAAAACACTGTTTTCATCCTGGGCTCCATTGAATCTGCGGTTCCTGTCACCCCAGTTTGGGACAGGACATTTTCCCAATAATCTCTTTTTTAAAATACAATGTTTAAGCACCAAAATGAATGTATTTTTACATAGACAGTGACTGCAGTGGGTTACCTCCCACCCATGAGTCTTTGCAGAAGATGGTCTAACCAAAGCACCTGTCTTAGCCTGGGACACTGCAGGGCTGGCTTTTGGGGCAGAAGTGTCACAGTGAGCCAGTGCACCTAGGGACCACCTGCCTGGGGGCTCCTCCCACACCATCCACATCGGAACGAGGATCCCTTCTGTGGTGGGACCCCAGCAAAGGACTCAGCAGGGCAAGTACCTGATGGTCACATCATGCTTCTGTTTCCAAACACTGGCTCCAGAACTCTACTCGCCCATGAGTCCCCAACCTCTCCCACTAGCCTGCTCTTCCCTGCCCTCTTGGTGGGTGAACCCTGGCCATGTCAGCAAGCAGCAAGGACAGTCAGCTTCACACAACCGGGGAGCAAACGCAGAGGCCAGGCCCTGCCCCCAAGCCACTCCTCAGAGAAGGAAGGAAGCCATGGAGGGCAGTGAGAACCTTCCCCCACAATCCTGAAAGAGATGGGGGAGGGACCTGGCTCCTGTGCCCTCCCACGGCAGGTGGGAGACTCTGGCTGGGGTGCTTTTGGGGTTTCACTGGGGTTTAGAAGTCAAGTGTGGCTCAGCTTTCTCCTCTCTGGATTGTAGGAGATTCTAAGACAGGGTTCCACTCAGCGTGGCATTCCTCCCCACACGCACCCGCCACCCCCCACCAAGTCCATACAAAGATGGGCTGTGCTCATCTTGAGTCCCAGGGCTGCGTGCCAGGGACAGAAAGTGGGAGATGGGCCACCACAAGAACTGGAGGGTGCCAATCACTCTGCTCTCTCAGATCTTACTAAAATGCCATCTCCATCTTGGGAAGGTCTCTCCTGACGCCTAGTTCATATTGCCACGCCCCTTCCCCAGCACCGTCCCCTGCACTCTCCTGCTCTATCGCCATCTGCCTGACGGTTACTTTCCCCATTTAACCGGACCTCTCTCTCACTCTGCTAGAGGGAACGGAGGGATTTTTGTTTTACTCAGTGATAAATCCCCATTCCCAGAACAGGGACTGGCACATAGTAGGTGTTCAGCAAATGTCGAATGAATATATCGGCAGACCTGGCATGCATTTCATAAACATCTGCTCGCTGAGAATGGGGTCTTCAGGCCAGTGAAGACATTAATAACCACTTCTGAGATTCCCCAAATAGTATGGAGCATGGAGTCCATAAAAGCTACACTGTTTCCCACTGGCTTCCGGTTGCCTTTGCAATAAAATGCAATTCCTTCCGGTATGGCCTCTGTCTGTTTCGCTTCCTTCTGCTCTTCCCAGCACATACCAGACTAGGCCTCACTGCCCTTAAATTCCTGGATCCTCTGAGCTTGTTCATACCACAGGGCCTTTGCATTTGCTGTCCTTACGGCCCAATAGCTCCATCCCTCAGGGGGTCCCATGGCTGTGGGACCTAGCTCAAATGTCACTTTTCCTTAGAATCATTCCTGCCCACCCAACCCAGTCACCCCGGCACTGACCCCAGCTACGTTTAATTGTCTGCGTGGCACTTAGCACAGTCTGAAATGATCTTGATCATTCATTTACTTGTACTGTTTATTGGAGAATCTTGACCACCTTGCTTTCCCGAATTGCTTTATTCTGTCCTGCTCCATTGAGCCCCCTTCCCACTGGGTCTTCATGATGCACAATCCCACACATTGTGTGTGCTCTTGCTTATTAGGACTCAGACCAGGCCGGTTCGAAGCCCCATCCCGGCTCAGAGCTCATCTACAGAAGGGGCAGAAATGAGGAGCGAGGGCTTTGTCTTCTCCTCTCTCTGGGGTCCCTTGGAACAGAGGGGTCAGGGGTGGGCTACTTCTGGTTCCCTCATACGCCTCTCCTGGTCTGCTTCCACCTGCCAGCCGTCTTGTCTCCATGGAGATCGGTGTCTGGTCGTTTTGGGGCAGAGTCTCCTCTGTGGCTGGGATCTCCTCAGGAGGCGATAGCCATATCCCCCCACTTCAGCGCTGCTGGCAGAATAGGCCCCAACCTTCCCATCCGGAAGGATGGGAAGCAGCTCCCTTTGCCCAGGATCTGTCTGGGGGCCCAGTGACTCCACTCTATGTGGATCCTGCACAACTGAGTAGGGGGGACCTGTTCTTCCTGCCAGTGGCACCGACTTCTCCCCACCAGATCCCCCTGGATCTGGCACAAGTCCCAGGCATGTGTGTCGAGCTCCCCCAAGGACACCCTCACCACCCCGTGCCTGCAGCTGGCACGAGGCTCCCGCAACACAGTGAGCATCCAGCAGGGGAGCGGGGTGCCAGCCTCTTGCTGGCAGTACCCTCGGCCTCAGGAGCGTTCTCGGGGGGTGGGGCAGGAGCCAGAGAGGCACCCACTCACCAACACCCCATCTACCCACAGTCCCTCCTCGCCGCCACTCATCTTTCTTACATAAACGGGAGGGCAGGAGCGGAGGGGCCCAGGGCTGGTTCCTGGCAGCGGTGCCAACTCTGCCCCAGGGAAGGTGTTTGGCCCCAGCCTTTTGGGATCTCTTAGCATCTCTTTGTCCATAGTGGTGGGTCCCAGGGACCAATTCTGGGGCAACTGGAAATGCCCCCTCCGTGGGTACTTGGTTTTTTGTAGGTTTCCCTTGCAGTGACATGAGATCAGCAGCTTGGCATTGTAGGTGCCTAGAGAAATGCCTAACCCACCATAGGTCCTTGGTGCCCACCGTCCGAAAGAGTGACTCAGCAGGAAGACTGCTGGCTACCGTGAGCTCCCACAGAGAAACGACCAGAAGAGGAAGGGGCTGGATGGGGCCTGACGGGGTGATGACCCCTGCCTTTCACCTGTTCGCTTACTTCTCATGGTCACCTCGAGGGGCGGCCCAACCAGCACCCTTTGCAGATGATAAGACCTCCACCTGCTCCAGGCCAGGCCAGGCCAAGCTGGGGGTAAGGGGGGGG